>CM057163.1:25652458-25662904 GCA_029962745.1 Echinometra lucunter | reverse complement strand
GTTTTAAAAATCATATAATTTGTTTTGTTGAAATTAATCAATAACTTAGTAGCAAGGAACCAAGAATGAACCTTTTATAATTCAGAATTAATTAAAAAATCCTACATTGGACGGATCATTACTGGCAAGAAAAAGGCTTGTATCGTCAGCAAATAAGATGAAAGACAAGATATCACTAGCGCTCGGCAGGTCATTTACATATAAAATAATAAAGGTCCCAATACCGACCCTTGCGGGACACCTAGTGAAATGTCTAAATAAGAAGAATTAAAATTACCAATATTTACAAACTTTTTTCGGTTATTTAAATAATCTTTTATGAAATCTAAAGCAACGCCCCTTATACCATAAAAACTTAACTTTTGGATTAAAACAGTATGATATATACAATCAAATGCTTTAGACAGGTCTAAAAAACTCCAGTTAAAAATTGTTTATTTTCAAAAGATTTGGCAATTTTTTCAGTAAAATCAATGAGGGCATGGTAAGTATTATAACCGTGTGTAAAACCATATCGTCTACTGTATAAAATATCATTCTGATCAATAAAAGATATTAGTCTATTGTATATTATTTTCTGAAAAATTTTACGAAAAATTTATAAGATAGATATTGGTCTATAGTTCGTTAAAAGTAGTCTATTTCCATTCTTAAAAACAGGTACCACCTTTGCAATTTTTAGTGAGTTTGGAAAAACACCCTTTTCAATAGCAAGATTTATAATATTGCACAGTGGTTTAACTATTGCATGACCTGACCGTTTTAGAACCTTAGGGTGGATGCCATCGTATCCCGGACTTTTATTAGAATCTAATTTATCTATAATGGACATGATATCATAAGTGTTAACTGGGCTAAAGAATATAGATGATGAAAAATTCCCTTTTAACCATTTTGCACTATTCTGATTCAAATTATATTCAGGTTCTGTGCAAGAATTTTTTTATCTTTTCTTGAATAGTTTGGCCAACATTTACAAAGAATTTGTTAAAAGCATTTACTATACCTTGTTTGTCTGACATACTCTCGCCATTAATTTCTGTCTCATTTATATCGTTATTCTTTGTTTCTTTTTTATTCAATACATCGTTAACTACTTTCCATGTTGCTTTCATATCGTATTTTGCAGTGGTAAACTTAGTACTGTAGTAAGCACACTTTTCACTTCTAATCTTATTATTAACAGTATTTCTCCAGCATTTATATATTTCATGACGACTGGGTGTAAGGTTTTTCACATACTTTCTGAAAAGTTTGTTTTTACGCTTTATCAGTAATTTAATTTCTTTTGTTATCCATGGTTTACGCTTTATACGATTATTCATCTTCCTTTGAGCAGTAACAATAGGAAAGCACTTCTCATACAACTGTTTACAGAGTAATATAAAATTATCACACATCTCATGAATATCTTTTACATAATTCAGGAATTCCCAGTTAATATGTTCCAACTGGGTACAAAATACATCAATGTTATTTTCACTCAAATCAAGCTTAGTGCTGCTAGAAGTATCATTTGTTTGACCCTTATCAAAGTCCGTAACCATGAAGGGCGTTAAGTGGTCACTGATATCAGTGATATTCCAGATTGCACAGTCTTTTCAGCATTATTATAAAATATATTGTCAAGAGTTGTAGTAGAAACACTTGTAATGCGAGTTGGTTTATATATCTGTGGAACATAAGAGTAAGAAATGAATGTGTTTAAGAAGTCAAACAAATGAGTGTTGTCTTTGTTAAATATGTCTACATTAAAATCTCCCCTAATTATGCACTCCTTCTTCTCTTTTGAGATTGTATCCAGAGATTGCACAATTTTTTCCAAAAAATCTTGAAAATTTGAATTTGGTGGTCGGTAAATAACTGCAATGATACATCTCTTAAGTTTAGTATGTATTTCAATGAATATATGCTTCCTAGACCATCACAAAATACGTCAAGATCAATTCTTCTCTTAAAGTGTAGATTCTCATGGACATATAATCCAACTCCACCTCCACCACCTCTCTTTATTTTACGACAGTTTCCAACAAACTCGAAATTAGGTAAACCAAGATATACATTTTTGTTTTCCCTTAACCATGTTTCAGTTACTCCTACTATAATCATGGGATCCTGTATGATATCTGTTACATTTGAGAATTCATCAAATTATTACATCTCAGACTACGACAGTTGAAATGATATACTTTCAGAAATGACTGATCATAATGTTATCATTATTATTATTATAATCATCATCATCATCATCATTGTTGGTGTTATTGTTACCATTACAACAACCATTATCATTATTTCTACTATTTTTTTTTTATTATTGCTATTATTGTTATTGGTATAAATGATAATAATATTGCTATTGATACCATGACTACTATATGCACAACTATCAGCATCATTATCATTTCATGATCATAATCATTGATATCTGGTATGAAGAATCGCATCATCAAATAATGATAAAAGTCCATGGTCACAGAATCAGCACCAAGATTCAAGGGTTAATTGAGTACCAGAAAAAACGGGTGTCCCCCCCCCCCAAAAAAAAAGGGGGGGGAACGGCGGATTTTCAGTACTCTGCTTCCAAAAGTATCATTGGGACGATTGGGTAAGATCACTGCATTTGGTTTGGCAGTTTTGATTCTATGCCGTTTCTTAAAATACAGTTATTTTTTCAAATTTTGCAAGGTTTTGCGACCGATGAAAATAGAATTGTGTCGAAAATGGCCTTTCATATGGCATGTACGATGTTTGGGGGAAGCCCACTGATGCATGTCAACAAAAGAAACGTGCCATATAAAACGACATTCCCTACACAATTCTATTCTCATTGGTCGGAAAATAAATAAAAATAATTTTAAAAAACATGCGGAATTTGAAAATGGCTGTATTTTAAGAAACAGACATAGAATAAAAATTGTGAGAATTTTAAAAAATCTCATTTTGCTACTTGAAAATGGTATAAACACAAGCGTTTAACTGTCTGAAAGTTTCAAAGTATAATTTCGACGGAAAGTATTTTTAAATATTAAAAACGTAAACCAATGTTTGAAGAAAATATAGTGGTCGGTTGCATAGACAGGACATGTGCACAGAGTTCACCTGCACAGTGTATGTGTATGCATATCATGTACATGTATAGTACGGTGGTGTGTGTATTCATATGTATGCATATCATGTATAGTACAGGGAGAGAGGTGCAGCCAACGGTTTTTCTTTTGAATTGTTTGAAAATGCTCCTCTAGCTAAAGTGTCTTGTGAGGCCAACAATAAAATCAGCGTTTGCATCTTATTGACTGTTTTTCACTTCAAATTATGGTTGGTTTCAGGGTTTCTGAGTACAAATACAAAAAGTAATACAAATGTTTCATCTTAGTTTGATATTTTTTTTAATGAGCTGCTCGCAGAGTTAGCCAATGCCTTTAACCAAATTCAATGATATCAGTATCATTCTTTTCGGTAGAAGATGCTTTACCCAAGATGTAAGCAAATTATCTACTTTTTGAAGGCAAAGTACTGAAATCGCGCGTTCCGCGTTTTGGGGGACACCCGATATAATCATGGATTTGGCATGACAAACGAGTGTCAGAAGGAATGATCTACGATTCTGTGAGGAGTAATTACAAATTGTCAATTTCAAGGACCAGGACCAAGATCCTGGATCTAGCATCCATCGAACCAGTGGCGTAATGAGCCAAAATATTTTTTTTTTTTTTTTTTTTTTTTTTTTTTTTTGGGGGGGGGGGGGGGCTCAATCTTTGCGAGGAGCGAAGCGACCAACCCTGAGGGAGTATAGCGACCGAGCCGGAGTACCCCCCCCCCCCCTCACGATACGGAGCTTTTTCATTTTTTTTTTTCGACTTAAAAATGTGCAATCTGCAAAACCTGAAAAGGAAATTCCAACTTCAGTTCAGTTCAATTTTATTTTTTTTCTCATTTCCAACAAAAGGATTTCATTTAAGTGGGGCGGTAGTGAACACGCGCGCGAAGCGTGTGAATCACTTACTGAGCGCGCGAAGCGCGCTCCCCAGGGGGGAGGGGGGAATTTCCCCCCTCCCGCGCGAAGCGCGGAAGCTCCAACGTTTGATGACATGTACTATTATGGATAAGCGTGTCATGAATCTACCGACCGGAAAAGGATATTTTTTTCATAAACTTGGAAACATGATAATGAAAACATGCAGCCCAAATAATATTCTTAAGTTTCAAACAAATGCCTGCGTTACACAAAATACTTTATTACTTATGATAATAATACAGACCAAGACACTATGAAATAAAAGGGACGAGTATGGAGAGGGTTTGATGCGGTGGGGTACCAGGGTTTCACTCCCACAGTGGCGTAGCTAGGATTTCATTTTAGTGAGGCGGTAGTGAGCACGCGAAGCGTGTGAATCACTTAATGAGCGCGCGAAGCGCGGAAGCTCCGACGTTTCTTTGAATTGTTCCTTGTCTGCTCCCGCTCTTCTTACGTTCTCTTACCTTTTTTCTTTCCTCGCTGCCGCTTTTTTTCCTTCTACTTTTTTCTTTCTTTTTTGTTGGCGTTTTGGAGGGGGTGACCGCCCCCATCGCACCCCCATCGCTCTCCCCCCCCCCCCGGCTACGCAAGTGCATTCCCATGGTATAGGAGCTTTTTGCAGTATTGATGGTTTGCAACTCTGTAAAAAAAAACACTATTTGGCACTACAAACTTAAAGCCCGTGTCTAGTTTTGGTAAATCTAAGAATATTCATTTTCAAAGTTTGAATCCATTGTCAGATAAACAGATAAAAACCAAGTGTTATATCATAAAACACATTAGTATTGGTATTATGCGTCTTTTCTGCCTTGCTATGCATGCTATTTGGGAAATCGTGAATGCGTTACTTAACAGTAGAAAGGGAGAAGTAATGAAATTCGCGTGATATCACTAATATAAAATTGAAAATAAACCATGGTTGAAATTTATTTGGGGGGCTGGCGCCCCCCCCCCCCCCAAGCCCCCCCCCCCCTCCAGTACGCCAGAGCATCGAACAAAGCAAGGAATATTACTAAAAATATCAAGCCTCAAGAATCAAGGATCATGAAGACCAATAACTAAAGATCAGTCATCAAGATCACTGTTGCATGCAGTTCTAAATTCCAATCACAAAAAAAAAAAAAAAAAAAAAAAATTGTCTGCCATAAAAGAAAACGGGTAAGGATAAGTTATGAATATGAAGTTTCGAGTGCACAGGATCAAGGATCAAGTGCCAGGATTACGACCAAATGCTAGAATGAAGGATTAGTATCAAGGATCTAGCAGCATGGATCAAGCTTTTGGACCAAGTGTTAGAATCAGGAAAGCCGATTAAGGGTCAAAGAACAGGGGATAAGATTAAAGTTTAGGATCTATGATAAAGCATTACGATCAAGAAATCAAGATTTGTGAAAATCAGTGATCAGAGATTCTGATCAAGTTGTCATCATTCATTTAAACGATCAGGATCTGGAATGAAAAGTGAGGACCAAAAATGCAAATGGTGATCCTATATTGTTTCACCCTTACTCATTCATCAGCATAGCTTTCCGCATTTCTAAGCAAGATTCCGTCCTTTTAATTTCGCATCTCCTTCAACATTTTGTAAAATACGAGCCGGTAAAAATATAACTTCTATGCAAATTACAAGGCTTTGTCTGTTGGTTGTGGATATGTGTGTGCTCACTTTATTTGCGAGGGGCGGGGGATGTCCTCGTGTGTGGGTGTGGGTGTGGGTGATTCGCCTCATGACATCTTTCATCTCTCTTCTCCAGTCTTGTTTCATTTTAGAATTAATTACCTACGTTGGTGGATTTTCATTCCAAACAGAGTTCTCTCCATCAACGATGAAAAGAACAATATTGCCCAATATTGTAAATATAGGCAATATTGCGAGGCAATTTCACTTATTGGAGGGTTGGATTTTATATTTTGGGGGAAGATTATTGGACATCCTCTGTTTGCAAAACCCTGCCCCCCCCCCCCACACACACACACCTTTTTTCGGGAAAATATCTTACCAAGCAGTATTTGTTTTGCACACCATGTACAGTGGGGCAGGTTGTCGACACTCCTGATGCATTTGGATCGAAGGGGTCTCCACAGTTGGTACAGCTGTAGCAGTCAATGGCCGCTGATACTGCATAGTAAATTAACGGAACAAAAATAAACAAACAAATGAAATCAAACAACATCTGAAGAGCCCTTTTTCAAAGGCGCTAAATCCATTTTAGATGAAAATTGATTTATTGACATCAGATCACTGTTCAGGTAGGTACCTGTCTTTTAACAAAAGCATTAACTTAAATTTCAAGAGCAATCAATAGAAATGCACATTTTAATATCACTTTTCCATTGACGTCTGTACAAAACCTGATAAACAAATGCCCTTTTCTCTGAAGTTACAAAGGTGGATTTAGCGCCTTTTGGAAGAAAGTTCTTCAATCATTCTATGATACTGGCGTAAAGAGAGCCGGCGGCTGAAGATTTGACCGGTCAGTATTATTTGTTTGTTTTTTTTCTTTTTCTTTTCCTTGCATCACCAAATCAGACCAAACATGTCTCTCTGTGGTGATACAAACTGATGATAATTGTTTATTTATTTATTTATTTATTTATTTATTTATTTATTTATTCATTCATTACTGATATTTAGACAGGGTGACTCATTATCACCAAAGTGGTAGTCTTCCATGAGGCCCTATTAACAAAGGTAACAACAATAGGCAACAAAATCATGAAAATAACACTCATAACAAAAGTAAATATCAAAATACATAAATATATACACAACACTTGGTATCCTCTAAAAAATTTTTTTTCACAGAAATTTCGTAGCACATTAAAATAATATATGATATGTATAAACGGTAATATTTATTTTTCTTTATAAACGGTAATTATTTATCTACTTGTTTTAAAAATGTATAATAATGTATAAACGGTAATTATTTGTTATTTATAAACGGTAATTATTTATTCATTTGTTTTTACAGAAATGTAAGCACATTAAAATAATATATAATATGTATAAACGGTAATTACTTATTATATGATGATAGTCACAAAGTTTGTATGATATGTAACCGTAACCAATCGAAAGTCATTACCTATTGTATTTGTATTATTTGAAAAACGTCATTCATATATGTACATGAATATTCTGTTTTACAATATATAGGCATGCAGAAAGGAAAACAAAAGAATAATCAATCAATTCACAAAGTTACATACGGATAACAAACAAGGAAATGGTTTTATATATTAATTTGAAATGTGCGATATTACTATGACGTAGTACTAAACCCGTTCTGTTGAATTCTCGAATTTCTTTCAGATCGTGTAATTATTTACGCACGTATAAATAATCTGCATATGTCAAAATTATATACATACATACATAGGCCTAATTCTAAAATTTATGTATGTTTGTTTTTTGTTATATGTACTTAAAGGTTTCCTTTCAAAGGTGCTAGATCGACTTTTAGCTATTTGAGTTTTTTTATTTAAAATAACTGTTCTTGTCCCCCCTTACTCACGAAATTTACATCTAGTAACGTGATAGCACGATATCATGGGTTTACCTGCGGACTACAGAGACAAGAAGAGCACAAAACAAGGGCGGTCTCTTCATGTTCAAATAGATGACTTCAGAAAAGATGATTTTATCTGGAAAGAGAGATTATTCTGTAAAAAATAGAGACGATTGTAAATCCTAGTTTTTATGAGTAATGAGAACTTTGTTTGAAACTTGACATCAGCTAATACGAAGATTTTAAAAAATGAAAGGGGATACCTACCCAAAAGTAGACGTTTCAATAACTCTTTTCGAAGTGGATTCCAACCGAAAATCAAGTGACCCCTCATGTGGCTCACTTAAAGTTGATTCAGACTGAATATACAAGGTACGCATAAACCAATTCGGGAAGCTCAGGTGATGTCTTACAGGCCTCGGAATGGGCCATGCAGACATTTTTCTGCTGCTTAGGGCCCGCCAGACGCCCCAAAAGGCCCCTAAACTGAGGCCTCTTTCAACGAGCGAGATATCCCTTGTATAAAAAGTTCTATTTGAAACCAATGAATGCTCAATGGCTGTATGAATAGAAACTCTAAAAATGACCGGTGCAATAGAGATTTTCTACTGCATTGGGCCTAAAAGAACCCCCCCCCCCTCCTGCAATGTGGCTCAAAGGCCGTATCCAGGTGAAATAATTATCCCAAGTAGAGTTTGGAATACTCTGGTTAATCTTACAGAATACAGAGAAACACCCGGACAGACACTTTTCTGCTACCCAGTGATCGTAGACGCAGAGTGACAATGAGGCCCCAGTGATAGGCTATCATCAAACATAGCACCATGGGAAGCGAGTTGGGACAGTCCGGTAAAGTGTTTGCCTGTCGAACCAAATATCGTGGGTTCGAGTCCACCCCATGCGAATGACTGAATCCTGCGTTGTATGTAAACTTGCCCCTCCCCTGTTTCATAGACGCAGGCTATGTTACAGTGGAAAACACCCCGTCCCTCTGATAGGACGTTAAATGGAGTCCCTGTAAGAGAGAGTCACCACCTTGGCACGTTTAAGAACCAACCAACTACACTATTCGTATAAGAGTAGGGGGAAACCCCGGTGTAGTGGTCACCTACACACCCCATTCATTTATATCGGGAGGAGAGACCTAAGAGTTACTGTGTGATTCAGTTCGTTTTTCGCCTCTTGGACAGGCACAGGTGACGCCAAACAAATAATAATACCACACAGATACAACACCAATACTAGGTACCTTGCCCGTATAGTAAAGAACTGCCAATTCAAGGTAAATTTTCAGCTGCATAGGTCCTACCAGATGCTATGAAAAAGCTTGGCCCAGTGTAGCCCTAGCTATCAGTCGAACAGTCATGACAGTGATAGAGATTACATATTAAATGTGGCACTCGCACGGTAACCATTTCTCCGATAATGATAATAACCATAATGATAATGATGATGATAATAATAATAACAACAACAACAACAGTAATCATAATAATAATAATGGTAATAATAATAATAATAATAATAATAATAATAATAATAATAAATTATAACAATATATAATACATCTTGAATTTTTCAGATTCCTTCCTGTTTTCTTTATTTTTTTAAACAAACATGCACACGCTGGTATCAATATGCTTATAGTATTTTCATTTATTTGATATACGATAAAAGAGCAATGTAGATAAAATGCCTTCCTCGAGGGCATGAGTGCCATGCCGGAGATCGAAAACCCGATCCTCGCGTCTCCAGTCAAGCGCCTACCACGGCACCACAGCACCTCCACGTATTCTTAACGTAGACGATACGTCGGCTGCATGATAAGGTTAGTGCATTCATCAATGAGACTTGACCAAAAATACAACGGCGCACAGCTGTGTAGAAGGAAAATCCTTAATTTGAATGCATTCTCAAATAATGTGTTTCTTTTTTTTTCAATTTTACTCAGAGCAAACCTACAGTCTTGAGCGTTGTTTGATTTATTTATTTATTATTTTTTATTTTCTTGTCAGGAAAAACTGAAAGGGATTAAAAACGATATATTTTACAATCAAGAAAGCTAAAACTGGTTTTAATTTAATCCATCTTGTATGTTGGCCTTGTCGATATATACACATTATAAAATGAAGAGACAAAAGACTTAATTATCATCTAAAGACAAACCTTTGACTGCATTGGCAAAAGAGATGGCTCTTTTCGAGATTTGAGTTTACTTCGTATTTATAGGATTAGGTTCAGAGGGATATTTGATTTTTCATAAACTTACAAAGTATATTATGTCGATTTGTTTGAATGGCGTATTTTTGACAAAATAATGCACAAAAACATGTGTCATATCCTTTTGCTGAACCATCGTTCTTAATACTGCTTATATTTTGCCATGTCGACGCAAATCTAACTTATGTTGTGTTCTGAGTAACCAACATCTTTTCTTATTTCCGACTTTGTCAATGATGGCAATGATCATTATTTTAATTTCACTTTAAAAGATGAATTGGCGCGATTACCTTTTCATGTTTGAATTTTTACATTCGTTCATAGACAAACCCGAAAACTGTCATGTGGCATTCCCTTTTCCTGCTTTCCGATTTGGAAAATTATAACTGCAAGACTAGTGTAGAATGAGAAATATAGACAAGTGAGTTAGCTCAAATAGATACAAAAACCTACAGATTAAAAAAAAAATTGACAGAGTATACTCTATATCTCGCAATGACCTTTCATTCACGCAAAGTGGCACGAGTGTATCTTTTTTTTTTCCCCTTCTTCTTCTTCTTCTTCTAGTGGCATAAAGATACACTGCACACTTTTCTTGTTTTATTTTTGCACATTATGTTGAAAGAGCATATTGGAAAGTTTCACACAAAACCTTTACCGCCATGTGCATGCACATGAATCTTGACCCCCCCCCCC
>CM057163.1:25608458-25651958 GCA_029962745.1 Echinometra lucunter | reverse complement strand
CCTTATCACCACATGTTGCCATGTCTGCCCTCATACTAAGTTATCAACCCCCTTGTGGGGGGAATTGGGGGATGCATTCCTTCCCCCCCCCCCAACACACACTTTTTGAAGTGATGTATGTACAAGTTTCAAGCTTCAAAGTTAATTGATTGAAATCCATTTGGATAATTCTCACTTTTTCACAGAATATAACAAATTTAACAACATTTAAATATGTATCAATGGGGGTATCATCCCCACCCCCTTTTGAGGACCTCTCTATACTAATGTAATATTAAATAATATCCAGTTTGCATAACTACTACATGCATATCTCATATTTTCAACAGAATTCTGAGTTGTTCTGGGCAGTCACCCCGGAAGTGAAAAACAGTCGGTTGCGGAGGTCAACAGTCAGCGTGGATGAGCAAGCTGAGAATGAGTCTGAAAAGTAAGTCTGACACTCTGAACTCTTGAACTATACAAGAAGCTGCCACTGTTTGTTGTATTGTTCCTATTATTGTTATTGATATTGATTATTTTATTCATTATTATATAGTAGTAGTAGTAGTAGTAGTAGTAGTAGTAGTAGTAGTAGTAGTAGTAGTAGTAATAGTAGTATGATTATCATTATGATTATTATTGTTGTTGTTGTTCTAACATTATAACCTGTCATAGGGTGAATCCAATGAATCGGTTTATTTCATCACAATAGGGCAGGAGAGTGTTAAGGCAAATCGAACGTGCGTTAAGGTGACTCCGACTATTAGGCTGAGACAAAAGGATTCGCCCTAATGCCACAATAGAATGAATATTATCAGTAGTAGTAGTAGTAGTAGTAGTAGTAGTAGTAGTAGTAGTAGTTGTTGTAGAAGTAGTATTATTATTGTTGTTGTTGTTTTGTTATTTGTATTATGGTAATTGTTATTGATTAATTATTCATCATTGTTACTTTTTGCCTTGCCCTGCCTATTCTTGGACATGTTGATGTCGTCAATTGGGCACCAGTGAAGACATGGCCACTACTCTGCTCCATCTGTCCCTGTCCTTAACCTCTCTCTGGAATTTTGCCATCTCTTTCATTGTCTTTTTCCCTTGCTTCTTCCTTGGACCGTTCCTGGAAGGATTGTCTTTAATAGCAAGGCATATTGAATGGGAGATGTGTTCGTACAACCTTCATTCCTGGGGTTTGTTACACCTGTGAGGAGGTCTTCATAGGGACCTATTTCCTGTTCAATTTTCCTGCTGATTTTTTCATTTGTCACGTGGTTTCTGAAGTAGATGATAAAGTTATTCATTAGTTTCAACTGTTCCTTGACAGTATTTTGTGCTATTTTTCAGGTAAAATACCGCAGGTTTCAAGCAAAATACTGCTTTTCCTGAATTTTGGTTACTGTACAGATCTATAGCTGTAATGTAGGGTGTACTCTTCTTGCACTCATAATACTTCTTTTCAGACAGAAAAATACTGTAGAACTTGATAAAAGGTTGGCCTCCCTAGATTTTGTTGTAGCATCTCATCTTTGTTGCCAGGATCTTCCTTTGTAGCTCTGCTGTGAATGTCCAAATTTCACAGGCACACAGGACACCTGACATATCAAGGGATTATTAGTTAACACTATGAACATGACAGACAAAGAAAGCGGACAAAATAAACAACCCCTCATTCTACCCTTCACAATGGTTCTGGTAGTCAAAAGAACATCCCTTCACTGCTATTGTCTAAAATATGTGGAACAGGCGTCACAAGCATATTCACCTGGAACTACATGATTAAACATAATAGCTGTGAAGGGATGTTCTTTTGACAACCAGAACCATTGTGAAGGGTAGAATGAGGGGTTGTTTATTTTGTCCGCTTTCTTTGTCCGCCATGTTCATAGTGTAACCACTTTATTAAAAGTCAACCTCTTTTAGTACATCAACTCAAGCTCTGCTTATAACGATCCCTTTTTCTCTGTATAATTTTATGCGACTATACGTGTTGAAAGATTGTTAATTTGTAATGATGTATATGGAAACGAATGAACATCAAATCAGTGAAGTCTTTTTCAAATTTCCTTCAGGCTGTGGAGACACGTGACAGCTGCACTAGCCAGAGGAGATGTCCATGAAGCCACCAAAGAGAAATTCATCTTAGAAGAACAGCAGAGGAATGGACACAAGGAGAGAAAGATCAAGATGGTGGAATGGGTCCCCAAGCTGTTTGAGAGAGACGATATCACGGGAGATTGGATCTATAAACATACAGAGTAAGTATAGAGCTTGAGTGAAGAAGTCAAATAAACTTTCATCATTAAAATTTCATATTTTCTCCATTATCCCTAAAGATGGTGCTTGTCTCTTTGTGAACTGAACATATATTATGTCAAATTACATTTTCCCATGATATATCTTGAGCTACATGTAAGAGGGCGGCAAGCTGCGCTGTGAGAGATATTGGAAAAAATATGAAATTTTGCGTACAAAACATATTGAAAGTTGCGCTCTAAAGCCTGCCATTTTGAAGCAACATTGCCAATTGGAGTTTCTGTGTTTACTAGGTTTGTTTTCTCTTTTTTTTTGTGTTACCTTTTTTCTGCAGTTTACATATTAATTGTTATCCTTTAGTTAGTTATACTTTTAATCATTTCCTTATCACTTGTAAAACGCTTAGAAACATAAGAATTAAGCGATATAGAAATGTAATTTATTAGTAGTAGTATTATAAATTACTCCTCTCTGTCCCCTCTTTTCATTAGAATTGATTTTCCCCAGGGTTCATTATGTACTCGTATGCAGTATGGTAAGGTGGTCAGGCAGTCACTCCGTTGCAAATCTTGCGGATCAAACAACATGTACTTTCCTCATTTTTCAAGCAATGCTCAGAAATTTAGCGCTCAAATTGGGGTGGGGATTTTTATCAGGTTCAGTGATATTTCTAGTATTCTTTTATCATATTTTTCAGCACGAGACCGTGGGACGTCCTGAATGACATTGAGCAGTTTGAGGTAGATGGAGTGATCCAGACTAGAACAAGGCATAGAACACAGATTGTGAGAACCACCAGTATTGTAAGCTTACCAAACAGGAGAAATGGACCAACAGAACAAAGACTGAAGGTTAGCATCAGAACAAGTATTCTTCCCTTCTTTGACAAAAGGAAGCAAGAGGTTTTCTTGTGAAAGAGCAAATTGTATCTTTGATTTACACTAACGCCA
This sequence comes from Echinometra lucunter, assembly GCA_029962745.1. Lineage (NCBI taxonomy): Eukaryota > Metazoa > Echinodermata > Echinoidea > Camarodonta > Echinometridae > Echinometra > Echinometra lucunter. The sequence goes on along the minus strand of CM057163.1, from coordinate 25,648,779 downwards.
ATGCAATACCAAGATGCCTTGTTTAACATATCTCTTAGTAGGATGAGTGTTCATGCAAAAAAAATTGGCCATGAAGAAGAGAACGCTAAGTAAAATATGAAATATCTACAACTCAAATTTTGCTGATGTGTCACTTGCTTCATTTTGTCAAAGTAGGACAGTATTATACAGCAATTTATTTTAGCAGTGTTTGCGTGTGTTGTGCAGGACACAACATTTTCAAGCCTACTCACGTAGTAAATAATTAGTGCAAATTTGTTTTGTAGTTGTAAGGTACAAGTTAGTGAAAGACAAAATATAAATTGTCATATCCTAGAAAGCTTGGAGGAAGTAATGGCCCACATTACATGCTGAACCCATGTTTAGAATAAAACTTGTGATATTACTCAAGCAATTTTAATTTTTTCAAGGAAGTTTTTATATTATTCTTTTGGCAAATCAGAGAACATAAAAAGATCATCACAAAAGCAGTCAAATAATACAATATAAAAGGCTGAAGATATTAAAATTTGATCCTCCAAGTGAACCCACAAGTTGCCAGGAATGAGGCAAGCAAACTTAATCACTAAAACCCGGAGGGTTCCCCATTCCGAATGAATGTCCTACATGTACAACATGATGAATGAACAGTGTACTAATTATGGTAAGCTTGGTATCTTCTTTTTATCTTTCCTAGCGGAATGCATCACTGAAACACGCCCGTAATAAGAAGAAAGGTAGAGGGCGCATAGGCAGTGGCTCACCTGACCCTGTTAGTGGAGAGAGCGCTGATTCCTCCTTAGTGAATACAGACGTTTCAGACAACGAAGGTAGGTCAGAAAGCCTGTTACAGATGATTTATGATACTGGCAAACCTAATTATAACAAACTCTCCCCTGACCAAGGAAATTACTTCTTTATATTGGAACTTTGTTATACCGGGACTAAAAAACAATAAATTATAAAGAAGTGGGACCGGCAAAATTACCTTGTTATAACGAAACTTTGTTATAATAGTGTTCTTTACAACGAAGTTTCGCTGTATTTTACAGCACTCTCATTCGTTTTAAAATTTGAAAGAATAACATGGCAGAAATGCTACTCTACTTGTAAAGGATTTGTGTGTAATTAATGGCCTTCACAGATTCCATGCATTTATGACATCAGTTCTTTATCCATCATTGTTCTTGGTTTTTGCTTTGTAGTTTTGTTGCTCTTGTTTCATCCAGACGTAAAAGTTGTAATATCCTGCAAACACCAAAAACCATTTATCAAATTACAAGGTCACAGAAAGAGATATATTACATTTATTAGAAAAAAAGGTGTTTTATCTTTATGTCGTTGTGCGAAAGAATGCGTGCGGAATGCAAAATGCAAAAAAGCAAAAATCAAAATGTCTATCTTGACATATTGGAATAGAATTTTAGTAAAGATCATGCCACAAGAAGATTGTATATCAATTTAGAAGGTCTCCGTGCCACCCGTGAAATCATTAATCAATTTGATTTTAACTAACTTTTCATTTTGCGTTCCAGACAGGTTCTTTACACAACATAAAGATAAGATACCTAAGGATAAACAGTTGATGTACAGACCCTATTTTACCAAATTGATAAAAGATATTAGCCAACATCCCACTCCATCCCGCACAGTGAGAAAACATGGTGTGAATATTGCATGACCAAGCCTTTAGACTGTTTTCTCTTGCTTTATCTCTTCCCAGATGACTCAAGTCAAAAGTCCAGTACTAGACAGCCCCCTGGTGGAGTCCGTGTCGAGGACATCATCGGTCCTATCAAGGAGGGCTCTGAACAGGTCCAGAAAGAACTCAAGACAATCAACAGTAGACTGGCTTTTATGGTCCAGCAACAACGCCAATCGAGTGCTTCCAGCGGCGCCCTCTCGCGCTTTGAATGGTTCATGCTCGCAGCTTTCCTTGTCTTAGGCCAGATTGTCTCCGCTTACTTCTTTAGGTCGTGAGATGGATATCTGTCGGTGCCCTTTCTTTCCTCTCTCACACTTCATATGTTGCTGGTCCCCACTTTCCATGTCTCAGCTTACTTCTTGGGATCGCTTGAGAACATGCTTGCCAGTTTCTCTTTGTCCTAAGACTGAATTCTTTTCATAATTCTGAAGAACATGTGACAGATCGCCCCTTGCATTTTGAATGGTTCATGCGCGCAGCTTTTCCTGTCCCTGGTGAGATCATCTCAACGTATGTACCGATACTGAGATCTTGAGATGGAAACATGTCTTCACCACCTTTCTGGCTTCAAGTTTTTTTCTTTATGTTCGCTACTGCCCTTTTCATGGGTAGATTTTCCAGTGCACTTCTTGAAAACATGACATAAACATGTGTCTTCGTTTTCACTCTTTTCAAATGGTTCTTTTTTTTTTTCTATAAAAATTGCAGGTATGTTTTCTCCCCTCTTTACTTATTTCTGTCCTTTGTAAAAGCTTTTAATATTGATATCTGATTATTGATAATGAGAATAATCTGAAATAGTGGATGAAATGTATGTACATGTACATTAATGATTTTTTAAAAGCTGTATTTTGCATCAAAATACTGTCAAAGTGATTTGGCTTGGAGCCGGACCCATGCTGGCAGATGTCTCCTTTTAACTGTTTCACCGATTAGCCATGAAACAATACATCTGTACATTGATACTTCTTTGTAAAGGACAACTCAAAAGTGATGCTTGAAGTAATGTGCTAATCAGATTTCTTTTTTCCACTGCTGTCCAGTAATGTGAGGATTCTTGCATATAAACTAGGTATTTTTGTAACAGACAATAAAATTAAAAAAAAAAAAAAATTGTTGCTGATAGCCAAAAGGATATTACATGTATCTCTATGATGTACAATTGAGTTTCATAACTCATTCATGACAGGAAATATTATTTGAAGCCTTTTATGATCAGCTTTTCTTCTTCAAATTTACACCAACAATATTTTGTTTTTCTTTTATTGCTGCATTATCTTGTGAAATGTCATGAACTAGTTTATGAAACATAAATATAGTGACAGAAAGTACCAAATACCAATTACCAAGTTAAGGATTTTAGTGTTTATATTTCTTTAAAAATATTAATCATCAAGTGACAAATCAGACTCAACTGGGATAGTCACAGTTTGACAATGTGTTTAGAATGTTTTTGCTCTTTCTGCTAATATGTAAAATATTATTTTTCTGGGGCATTGCATTATACATTGCCAAACCATGAAGTATGGATATTTTGTCATGGATGGGTTCATCATTCTTCTAGCTCTGCGGGGTTGTACTAAGCGTGTATTACAGGAACCCTGTATTATTCCAGTACCATTGAAAGTGGCCTGTATATACACATAAATTGATTTATTTATTGTTGATTCTCAAATTATTGATCATAAAACATTTTAAAAATCTCTTTTTATTTATTTTAAACATTATATATTCATGTATATTGTAGACGTATACTAGTGCAGGGTATTCAAATAGAAATCAGATTAATTTTAGCCACAGTCAACTTGCCCAGTGTGCGAGATAACCAAAGTAATCGCACTTATGAAAAATTTCCAAAGAGATTGGTGCACTGTCATGATATATTTTCCTTAACATGTGAACTACTGTGTTGTCTACTGGCTTTAGTTGAGTTATGTTTTGTGAGTAAGCAACACGTGAAACCGACATCTACATGTATATGTTACCTATTCTGCATATCATACGTGTGCCTCATTTAAAGTGATTACACAATGGTAATTTTTTTTTTTGATATATGATCGAGAATAGAATTCTAAGAAGAATAATATTTAAAAATTGATGATTTTTCAATTGAAATCAATGCATTTTGGCTAATTTTCTCATAAAAAGTCAAGAGTTAACCAAAAAATTTGAGTATGAGGTATGACGTAAAAGTGGGTACCCAGCTTTGCGCATTGCAGCTGTGCTGCGCGCTAGACTGTACAATATGTATTATACCTTGCGCGCATTTTGCTAGAATTGCGCGACAAAGTACCCACTTTGACGTCATTTTGACGTCAAAGTGGGTACCCAGTTGAAACTGGGTCACAGCTGAGGGGTCAAAAATATCCTGAAATCTTACCACATTTGTGGGTTTCCTTGGCAACACGATTAAAAAAAAATTTAGGCAGATGATTTTCTGCTAATAAAATCATGCTCTTTTCAATGAACTAACATTGTTTCAGCATTGGGTACCCCCTTTAAGTACATTATGATTTGGAATAGACGCAATTCTTAGATAAAGGTATTTGAGTATAGAAATATGTACATAATCTGAGGGTCATCTAAACTGATACATGGGCAAGTTTGTTACAGCTATTTTGTGGCACTGACTACATCAAATATTTGAATGCATGTATGTCCGATGAATGGATCAGACTAATATCTCCACAAAACCTTCAGTCAGACAAAGTAGAGAAAAAATGTACAATTGTAACCAACCTGTTTAGCGCTAAACCCAGGGTAACTTCAGAGCTGCCAATTAGTAGGATTTTATCCTATTTAGTAGGATTTTTAAGGGGAATATGACACTGAAAGTATTTTTCACATTGAAATAGGATTTTTTTAAACTTGTAAGAATATATTTTAAGGGGGTTTTTTTTGTATATTTTCTCATCAACATTGAAATTTACCCCATTGCTCAGTATGTTCTACCTGTGGAAGCGTCGTGGTCTGGTGGTTCTGACTCTCGTCTTTCAATCAGAGGGTCGTGGGTTCGAATCCCAGCCATGGCGTTAATTTCCTTCAGCAAGAAATTCATCCACATCGTGCTGCACTCAACCCAGGTGAGGTGAATGGGTACCTGGCAGGAATTCATTCCTTGAAATGCTTGCGCGCTGGCGGCTGCCGGGCTAAAGCCAGGGTAATAATATCCAAGTCCTTTGGAAGCGCATAGAGACGTTATATCATAATGTGATATGCGCTATACAAGAACTGTATATTATTATTATTATTATTGTACTGAAGATCATTTTAATTGAAGAAATACAATGTAGAAGAGTGAGGATATAAATAATTAAGTAAGCCCTGTATATTACTAATGTTGCAATTCACTTAGAATATGCAGATTGGCATAGGAATTATACTGTTGGATGTTTCAAAATTTGAAACAAATAGGATTTTGGGCTTGAAAATAGGATAAAAAGAAATAAAGAATAGGATTTTTGCCCAATTGGGGTTGGCAGCTCTGTAACTTGGGCGAGTGTCAAAATGACAAAATGCATTTGATATTGAAATCAAATCATGTTTCACAGGTTTCGCAAACTTATGTTCAAAATGCTATTTTAGTACTTGGTAATAGATGAGACATCCACATGTTCTTGTAACTTGGACTTGCCTACATCGTTTTGAGAAATGCCACACTCTTTAACCCATTTAGCACAATTTGATTGCAGTATAACACGCATATAGACGTTAGCTCGAGTTATCTTGGGCATAGGGTTCAACGGATTAATGACCAAAATAGATTCTGTGGAAGTAATTGTAAGTTGTATTAATTCATGTAGTCTTCTTTAGAAGTTCACGGAGAACTGAATATATGTAAGTACTTCTTGACTGAGTTCAAAGAAGTTGATTCCCAATTGTCTTAAGAGTTCCATGATTGTGAGGATTGAAATGCATGACATTTGTGTAAGTTTCAATTTTCTAAATCTCATTCACCCTTGAATACCAAATTCTTGTATTTCCATAGAGTTTGTACACAGGCACTCCGGTTCCTATAGCCATAGGGTTGATTGTGACTTGTCACCAAGGAGTAGAAGAGCTTGGAAGAAATTCATCCTTCTTTATTTGTTCCTTTGTTGGGCAATAGTGCCCAGTGATAATGCAGTTTTTTATGGTACACCTTGTAGTTGTGCTCATTTGACCAATCTGCTTCCCATTCTGTACATAAAGAGAGTGAGAGAGGGAGGGAGAGAGAGAGTGAGAGAGGGAGGGAGAGAGCCATACAAAAACAAATGGAAGAAATATATTTTTTAAGGAATGAAATCGTGATTACTGTAGTATTGTCAAAGTTTAGATAAATGTTGTGTCAGATTAAGGTGAAATATTTATATCATCTTTGTGCTAAAAGATAAAATTGAGTTCTGGGGTCATGCATAGTTAAAAGCAACGTTTTAAAAAACGTTTCAAAGCAATTTGAAAAGATTGATTAACTACCGAATAAGCATTGGTGTAGAATTGAGGTTTCTACATCTTCAAAATGACAAACAAAATCATCTCTATTTTTGAAAAGCACATGCAGTGCACACGAAAATGGGTTTATGGGACTACACATAAATGTTCAGGCCAAACACTCAAGACGTTTCTTGTAACATGTATATCAAATAACGCAGTAGGAGAATAAGCTACTTACGGAATTTTCTGCTACGATATTATTCCAAACTGAAATGAAAAGTCAGGGCTCACAGATTATTTTTCACCACACCCCCCACAATTAATACATGTATTTGCTTGGTTTAGATTTCATTTGATGAAGGTTCAACGTGGGTTTTACGCGGGTCAAAGGAATTTTTCTTTTGTCTGGATGTGACTATTTAATTGCTTTTTAACATGATGGAGTGTTTGCCTTCAAGCACTGCCTGCTTTATACCATTTGTTTTCAAGAGGATTATAATTTCTCAATATACATTGAAGTGCATAGAGAGACATTTCATATGCATAGCATGATGTGCGCTCTATAGAAAGGAACAGTCATTTTACACGTAGATGAATTGTCAGACTGAAATTCTGTTCTGATATTTTGTAGATTCAGAGATTCTTTTATGACATTAACATGTATGTATTCGTGTTTAGCATTTGAGTGTTACTTGTTGAATCAGAGCCCCATTTCAACAACTGCCACATTTCTATGACAAATTTGCTCTCAGCCAATCATATGCAAGGATTTCAGTAGCTTATAAAAATTATTGCAACTTGTTATTGATAATCAGTTTTATGAAACGGGGCCCCGATATATTTGCTAGAGAGTGTATATCCATCTGCTTTTATGCTCATAATGCATCTGCTATCTCAGTGTGTGTATTATTGGTTTGCATACCTTCCTTTCTTTTTTTTTTTTTTTTCCTTCCCCTCCCTATCTCCCCTCCCTTCCTCATTTTGCCTCACTCCACCCCTGTTTTTCTTCTTTCTCATACACATGGGGGCGGGGGGGGGGGGGGGGGGGGGGGGGGGGGGGGGGGGGTGTTTCACAAAGACTAAGACTGACTCATATCACACTTAACTATGGCTGGCCATTCATGCCATTGTTTTCCTTCACCATGGATCTCTCAAAGGATCTGCAAGTCATGGTTACAAGTCTGCTGAATTGACAATTTTTTTTTAAAGTTCATTGATGAAGAAAACAAAAGATGTAAATTCTTCAAATTTGTGAAAATGATTTGCACATCCCTTGAGAGACCGATGGTGAAAGTAAGCTGTGGTATGAATGGCCAGCCATAGTCAAGTGCGATTTGAGTCAATCTTTGTGAAGCACCCCCTGGTCTCTCTTCTTCAACAAAAGATGTAAATTCTTTAAATTTGTGAAAATGATTTGCGCATCCCTTGAGAGACCGATGGTGAAAGCAAACAGTGGTATGAATGGCCAGCCATAGTCAAGTGCGATTTGAGTTAATCTTTGTGAAACACCCCCCTGGTCTCTCTTCTTCTTCCTTCTCCCTCTATCACTTATCCCTTTGCCTACTAGAAGCAGATGCTTCCTGTACTAAAGCATATGGGATATAGAGAATTCGGTAGTCAACAAGTTGAGCTTATTTTTCCCTCTCTTTCCTTCACTCTCTCACACTCCTTTTCACTCCTCTCTCTAAGTTCTATATTCTCCCCCTCTTCGCTTTCCATCCCCCTCGCTCTCTGTCTCCATCCCTTGCCCTAGCTGTTTGTTGGTTTTAATGTACCATTTTTTTCTCTCATAGAATGATCTTTTTTACAATTTACATTCCAGCCTAAATCCACAGCCTTGAATTCATAAAGAAAATTTGAATCATGGGTAAGGATTAGGTTTAAACCTCCAAGCATACTAAAATAAGTTCCTAATTATGACCCATTCTCACTTACGAAACCCAGCAGGATGTTTAAGCCTCCCATGATTTAAACTTCTTTTCTGAATTCCTGCCAAAGTGTACCAGTCACCCAAGATACGTATTTTGTATAACTCTGGAACCTGTGAAATAAACCTCAGAAACTGTGCTCAGTAATCTATTGCTTGCTGACTAGTAAGTATGAAGAAAGTGAAGAATATAACAGTAAACCTGATGTACAAAACCGAACTCACGGGTTGATTGGGGAGGGGGGGGGGGGGGGGGGGGGGGGGGGGGGGGGGGGGGGGGGGGGGGGAGGGGGGAACAGGATTTTTGTAACCATTCATTGACTAGTCTATAGGCCAGTCGTTTTCTGTTCATGGAGAACATATTAGAATTTATAATACCCGTAAATCTTTTATAGAAGTGATATTTGGAAGTAATATTTTTTCTCAAATATGTCGTTAAACTCTTTTCCATACAGAGCTAAATCTCATTGGGTGATTAGTAGACTCACGTGTATGAAAAGTAGATGGCAGAAAAAAAAAATCCCTTTCATCACTTTACCAGTGAAAGAATTCAATGACAAAAGAGTATGAAAATCCAACCATCTGTCAATGTAGTGTATAGCGGCTTTTGCTGAGTGTTTATGTTATCTTTCTTCTTGTAATACAATATTAGTCATGTGAGAGGACCAATGGATATACATATATTTTCATATTAGCATGAAACAAATATCAACGTTACTCAAGTATTTCAGAGGTAGTTTTGTATTTGAATGAAGAAGGGAAGAAATCATAGTTCCTTTCTGTTATCATCAGTTAATGTTAACATTGATATGTTTGATATGATCGCAGTCCAAGGCACTTGAAAATGTTGAGTAATCTGGTATTGTTTTAGTATTAAAGTGTCCCAATCACCTGGGGAAAAAAATGTGTTCAGCTAGCTGTAGTAGATAAGAGGGGGGAGCGCATTCGCATTTCGTATCATTCATTGCAAGTACATGTAGTTCTGTGTAGCATCAGTGCCATTCATTTTGTACACAGAAATGTGTTAAATCACCCCCCCCCCCCCCCACCCCAATCACACATTGTTAAAACATAAGGAAAAGCTTTGCGCATCCCATTTAGCATTTCATATTCGAGTCATTCGTAAAGTCATGTTTACCTTTAGGTACAGCTTTATGAACCTCTCCTCCCGGGTTTAAGACTTTGTGGTTTTAACGGGAGGTTCTGATTTACATGTATGTAGATTACATCATTCTTTTTATCTTTTTTCTAGCTATATATCCTGGTAGTCAGTTAAATATAGAGGCCCATATTCACAAAGGTGTACTAAATTTAACCATAGTTTAAATCAGTGGTGTTAATATGGGTAGCCAAATGTAACACAAATCTCTAACAGTAATTTTTTTAATCAGGAATTTGGGTATTCAAACTTTTAAAAACTGCCTGGGAATGATAAGTACAATAGTTTTCTCAACCATTAAAGCATGAGATCTGGGGGTGTTTCACAAAGACTAAGATTGACTAAAATCGCACTTAACTATGGCTGACTATTCATGCCACTGCTTGCTTTCAAGCTGGATCTCTCAAAGGATTTGGAAATCATGGTCATAAATCTGCAGAATGGACAATTTTTTATAGTTCATTGATGAAGAATACAAAAAAAAGTAAATTCTGCAAATATGTGACCACTGATGGTGAAAGAAAACAGTGGCATGAATGGCCAGCCATAGTTAAGTGCAATTTTAGTCAATCTTAGGCTTTGTGAAACACCCCCCCCCCCCCTAGAACTTAGGTTAACATGAGGAACGAACATGCATAAATACCACAGATTTAAACCATAATAGTACACCTTTATGAATACGGGCCTCAATGGTCAGGGGTCCCATTTAAAAGAAAAAAGAGAAAATGTTATCAGTAACAACTACCACATTTCTATGACAAATTTGATCTCAGCCACTCAATATGCAACGATTTCAATAGCTTATAACAGTTATTGCAACTTGTTATTGATAACGGTATTTCTTAATGGGGCCCAGGTTCCATACTAGTCCGGCAGCCAAGGGGGGTAAGGTTGCATTGGAATGTTATAGTTTTTTTTTTAACTGATATCGACTGTTCAGACCTTCAATTGTAACAATCCACATGCTGGAGCTCTGTCAGCATTGAGCAATTTGAGATATACGCGAAAATCCAAAATGGCCGCCGGCGGCCATCTTGGATTTTCTGTTTACCTACTTTAAATATCCCTAGAATGTTCAAAAATGGGAAATAAGGGTTTTTCGGGATGGAGAATCCAGATCTGAGGTTAGTTTGACGATTTGACTATATTTTGATGGCTAGATATAAAATGGCGGCTATTTTTCAAGATGGCCGCCATATGTGCTATAGGCTAGGCAATGTAAAAGTGTGAAAAGTCCTTATTTATCATTTAACATAAAAAAACAAAGCAAAAATGCTATTTTTTCATTTGTACTATACCTATTACATGTTCTCTTTCACTTCCGAAAAAAATCACGACAAAAATCATTGATGTTTGGGTGTAGGGCGCCCTCAAAGTTTGATGTTAAAAAAATGGCAAATTACACCATTAGTTCCAACTAGCAGGATGATCAAAATTGGTGAAATTGTAGACATTTACCAATATTTCAGGGCACCCTCAGCGAAATTTCGCTTCCAGAAGGTTATCTGGTCAAATTATGATGGTGAAAATGAAGATAAACATCATTTTGCAACCATTTGGGGACACATAGTGATTCACATCCTACATTGTGGGCACCTATCTTGAAAACTACAGATGGTATGAAGCTTAGTTCTACAAAATCTGTTTAGTTCACAATAGATTTTTTAAAGGTTAATACATTTAAGTAAATTGATATGTTGACCTTGAAAATATCAAAATATTGTACAAATAAGGTGTGGTTCTCTTCCGTAATTGGTATAACATTCCCATAAATGCATATTATGGTTAACATTAAGATATCAATATTTTCCATTAAAAATGTGGCTATCGATCTCATTTTTCTAATCTAAGTGACAGTATTTAGATGATAACTCATTAAAATGCAAACAATTTACCTTTACCTGTCATTAAGGAAACCCATGCCAAAATAAAACCCCAACAACAACAAAGCGAGGGACTATAGCCAACAAACAGTATTGCTAGAGACCGTATTTCAGGAATGGCTCCCTTAAAAACTACCGCCATTATCTGGTTATGGGGCTTAGATCGCAGAATAATATGGGTGTTGATTTGGGGATGGGGGATATATTCCCCAGTGTTGTCGGTAGGGAGATGGTCTGCATTAACACCCCCCTCCAACAATTTACTATTAAAAATGACATAGCCCCCTGCAATTCCCTAAAATAGTCCCCTCCCCCCCCCCAAAAAAAAAAAAAAAAGAATGACAAATGGGGAAAAAAATTTAAGTAAAAAGGATAGCGAAAAACTTTCCAGCGCTGGCTCACTTCGCTAGCTCACATTTTAAAAGTATCTCTGGTTGTTTGCAACTTCTCTCTCTCTCTCTCTTATGGTGTACTATTCTTCTACTCGCTGCCTCGCATTTTAAGTACATGTATCTTAACCAATGCCGGTTATGTTAATATCCTTATGAAATGAAACTGGTTTGCATCTAATTGTCTTTCTATCTAATGCTATACAATTCTTCTTGTCATGAAATGATAGTAATAAAGCTGCAAGGAGTCGAACATCAAGAAGAGCTAAAACAGAAGAATTTTCATGAGATAATGGCCTGTGACCAATGGCCTAATCCTATCTCACAAAATATGTGAAAGGAGGAAACCGATAAAAATGTGTTACTAGAATGATGAGATTGGAGTAACAATACAAAAACCTGTTCTCAGTACAGTGTATTTTTAAATATCCAATTTTTCTCTTTTCTTCGCTACACTCACATATACAATCTAGAAACAAGATATTTTCAAGGAGGCATACACTCTTATTCCCTTGGCGACATGTTCAAATATCATAATACTTTTACAGGAAAGTGTCCAAATGCCCTCAAATTTTGTGGGAAGATGTACACTATCAAAATAAATATATTGGTGGCAATTCTACATTTGAAAGAAAATGAGTTATTGTCTGTAGCTCGTTTTTGCTTGCTCATAGAAACAGAATGATTTTGAATGGCAAGTGATGAGCCAAATAGCATCATATTTTGCAGTTACGTGAGTGAATATATTTAGAAGTTTGAGGCTATCAAGGAGACGTGTGAAGTTTTCCTCACTCGCTGCACTCACTCGTATAGCATTTAAATAGTTGGGGAATACTTTTTCGCCAAGAGTGTGTTTTCCCCTATCTCCCTTCGCTTGCTCGTATTATTTTGAAACAAGGTGGTTTAGAACAGCAAAGATTAGACCAGTGAGGTGCTAGAATAGAGTCATAGTTGGCAGTGAGGTGACTATACCATTAAAATATCTTTCAGACCATAGTGATATCTGACCAGAAATAATACTGTATCATCAAAAGAGTGTTTTCCTAGCTCGTTCGTAATATACAAAAACATAGTGGTGGACAGTAAACATTAGACCAGTGTGGTGCTGAAAAGGTTGTATTTGGCAGTAAGGTTGCCCAATAAATCATTCGAATATTTTATTCCTAGAGTGTGTTTTGATGACAAAATAACATTCACTTTTTTGACTCCCTCACTCACAAAATAAAAAATGCTGTGATTCATACTCTCAAAGTGTGTCAACTAAATAAAAAGCTTATAGGCCACTAAACATTCCATTCAAGTAATTGCGATGTACCCCTTCGATATTGTTTGAAATCAATTTTTGTTTGGCTAATGGGATGAACGGGAGAATTGACTAGGAATGCAGCAGACCTGTGAGCAAATATAGGTCTTACACCCTCCCTTCACAAAATTTAGTGACGCTCTGATCTCTGCGTAGTCAATCCTTCACTTTTTAATCCCATACCCTTTCCCAGTCGCTTTGCTCCCCGAACGAGGATATTCGGCATCAATCATCCCCCCCCCCCCCAACGAATCCAAATCAAAACCAATGGGCATCAGTATCCATATTTGTAAGGAAAATTATATTTTGACCTTGAAAATATCATGAAATATAAAAAGTGTACTTTTCTTCCGTAAGTGGTAAACATACACTGAAAATGCATGTTATGTTGGAATTTCATATGAATATTTTCCATTAAAAGGCTATATATTGAGCTCATTTTTTTAGATCCAAAGTTATAGACATATTCAGATGCTTACTATCTAATATGCAAACAATCACATCAACATTAACCGGTCTCTTAAGATGGCCGAAAAATGAATCGATCAACTTTGGCCAACAATAAAGTAGTGCTAAACACACTAAAGTATCAGTTTTCGGCTCAGCCGAGATTTGCAGAATTTTCAGTCCACGATAGACAATGATAGATATGTTTCGGAGATACAAGTCAAATTAGTGAGGAAAATGATGTTTTGGCCTTGAAAATATCAAGAAATATCATTTCAAAAAGTGTATATTTGTTCTGTAATTAGTATTACAGTACACTTAAATGCTTAATAAACGAATCTCATAACTAATTTGAATATAAATTATTGTCGACTTTCTGAGCCTTGAATTCCTGATAGAGATGTGAGTACACATACTTTTTGTCAGCTACAAAAAAGTGAACATTATTTGCTTTGTCTCCATAGTGTATAGTGTGTGTGTGGGTGCGTGTGTGTGTTTGGGAAGGAGGCTATCCCCCTCCCCTCCCCCATCCCCGTTTCTGTTTTGTGTTTCTAAATATCATCCTTTCAGAAATAAAAAAAACCCCAATCATATTCAATCTATTTTCTACGTGATTTTCATTGCAATATTGCATACATGTATATGTACATGTAGACCGCTGGGGGCGCCATCTTGAAATTAGCTGTCATTTTACATTAAGACATTGAAACACAGTCATATCCTCAAACTAACCTCAGATCTGGATTCTCCATCCCGAAAAACCCTTATTTCCCAATTTTGAACATTCTAGGGATGTTTAAAGTAGGTAAACAGAAAATCCAAGATGGCCGCCGGCGGCCATTTTGGATTTTCGTGTATGTCTCAAATTGCTCAATGCTGACAGAGCTCCAGCATGTGGATTGTTAAAATAGAAGGTCTGAACAGTCGATATCAATTAAAAAAAAAACTATAACATTCAAATGCAACCTTAGGCCCAAAATCCGGGTTTGGCTGCCGGACTATACCTAACGCAGAGCATTTTAGCATCAAGAAATTATTCATGCTCACTTGCTTTTCAAGCAGTTTATATTTGCCAATTCATTGTTTGACAGTTGTTATTGTCACACTTCACCTGGGTAGAGAGTGGCAAGTCAAAGTTATCATGGTCGAGAGCATTAGTTGAATTGGAGCTTTAAAAATTACTGTATCTATATGATTATTTCTTGCGTTGTTTCAAGTCAAATTTTGTTTCACATTTTGTTGATGATACTGGGTAAGTTGCATTTATATGGCATTGATTTATTCACTATTATGTAATCATTCTTAGGTGATTTTTTTTTTTTTTATGGTGCTGGTTTTCAAGTGTGACAAAAGTTTATCATCAACCAACCGTATTGTACAAAAAGAAATTCTATAGAGATAGCATAAAGTTTATTATATTAAATTTTATGATGGTTTTGATTGAGGAGACGAAGACGAAGCTATCACTACTGAGAACAGTAAACTTGTTTTGTCGTGGTCGAGCCTTAAATTTGAAACATGTATATGATTGTATTTGAAACCCAAACATTACAATAAAAAGGAAAATGGACTTGTGACCGTTGTTTGATATTTGTGTTTGTGTATTTCTTCTTCTTCTTCCAGTGAAAGTGCTGCTTCAAGGTACTGAAGATAACGCACTGTAGATGTGTGTGTGTGTGTGTGTATGTGGAGCTTCACACACAGTGTCCTAGTTGTGTCATGTTTTATTTTAACTTCACTTGCCTTCATGTGGTGTATTGGATAAAATTCTTTGTGGTTCAGGTGGTAAACACTAAATGGGCACCAATCTTGCAGCCGTAAGCTCATAAATCGTCGTTGATTTTACGAACCGTCATAAACCTCGACTGAAAGCAAAAACCAACATTTGAGATAATCGCGTTTAAAGTTTCGATGCTTTACCGACGGCTAGAACTACGCGCTTTGAAGCAAAGCATGGTATTGTTTGGTATCACAAAGCTTGAATTCTGAACCTTTTTAATCAGCACAGTTTGTACACATTTTTAAAATTCATTTTTGCAATATTTGCGGTGAAATTCAACGTGGCATTTAAGAAACAGCAAATATTGGTGAAATTAGGGTAGGTCAGTTCGTAAAATCATATTTTGCATGCGCATGTTTATGACGCGACGGTTCGTAAAATCATATTGCATGCGCGCGCCGCGAATACAGATTTAGGTCGGGTTTATGACAGTTCGTAACATCATGAAAGGAGTGCGCATACGTATACCGCGAGTGCATACGTTTTATGTGTGGTTAGGGACGTTTCCAACAGTAAAATCATTTTTAAAGTATTGTTTTGTAACTCCGTTAACAGCCATGGTAAATTCCAATTATTTTAATGGAAATAATGATAGCGTAGTGGGAATGATCATGATTACTTTGTAGGCCTATTATATCGATGCCTATTATGCATAATTTTAGTAACAATGATGGCATATATACAGCTCCTACAGCTCTACCCGGTTGCCCGGGCCCAGTTTTATGTCAGGAAAACGTGTGAATCCAGACACAAATTTCAACTTTTGTGAAGCGATATTTCATATTGTTTAGAAGTAATTTTACAGGCCTACAATATCATTAGGAACAACTTTTTACAGTTTGATGGATAGATTTGTGAAATCCAAACTGAAAAGAGGATTTTTGTTCTTTTTTTTTTCTGCTGAAGTAGGCCTATCCGGAAATCCGCCCCTCCCCCCCCCCCCCCCCCCCACCATAGTAGCAGGCTAATAAAGTGAGACTTTGGGGCTTTGTTCTTGACTAATCCCACCGACCACGCGTTGTGTATCACAGAAAAATCATTGGGTGGTACCCCTAACAGAATTTTGTCCTTTTTTCATAATCCAATATTTGTTGTGGTGGCGAGACAGAGACACAGTTTGCGTCCAGAACAGCCGAGACCAAGACCGAGACCGAGACATAATATTAAGCGTCAGTAAGTCAATCGGTTCAGCTTTCGAGCAAGGAATTTGGCTTTTGCATCATTCAAATTAGCGCGCAGGTAAGAATCATTCAAATTCATCTGCAACTGCCGAAAAGGACCTTTCGAGCATTCGAATTCGCGAATGGGCAGTCAAATTCGTAACATTTTCATTCACATTAACTTAATCCAACAATATTGTTTTTAGAATTCTCCTAAAAAGGGGATGATTTCGAATTGAATTTTCTCTTTGAGTCAATAATCATCATTTAGGCCCTCTTATTTAGGCTATACTTCAGACTTACATAGGATGGACTGCATTCTACACAATGCCCTGAAAGTCAAAGATCTACATGCATAAAACTACAACTTTTGCGTGACTTGGAGAAATGCAGTTCATCCATAAAAATATGAAGATGCGAATTAATATGAATTCTCTCCGATGAAGAAGAATAATAATAAGTCAGCATTTACATAGCGCTTATCAGGAATCCTCTCTAAGCGCTTTTTACATAATAAAACACATAAACTTAAACTACTGCATAATCTACATAAATCTACAAAAATAATTATTTATGCTACACATTTCAGAGTTAAACATACATACTAATTACGAAACAGATAAGTCTTAAGCGCTGTTTTGAAACTGTTAAGTGATGATTGCCTTCTTAAATTCAAAGGGAGTGAGTTCCAGAGAGAAGGGGAGGCCACTGAGAAGGCTCTGTCACCATGGGTGTGGGAAGCAATATAGGGACCTTTAGGAGATTCTGTTCAGCTGATCGAAGTGAGCGGGATGGTTGGTATGGAGATATCATGCTAGAGATGTATGTGGGAGATTTTCCTTGAAGACTCTTGAATGTGATGACTAGGATGTTGAACAGAATGCGCTTATCGATGGGTAACCAGTGTAGTTGCTGAAGAGTATCGGATACGTCATCTTTCCTAGGAACCCTTTGGACCTTCCTGGCTGCGTATTCTGGATTCTCTGTAGTTGGCTGATAAGGGATTGCGGGGAGTCCAAACAGGAGGCTGTTATTGTTGTCAAGTCTACTGGTTATAAACGTATGAACTAATGCCAACGTCGCTGGAGAAGTGAGATATTGTCTGATTTGCCCTATCCTTCGGATGGCTATCATGGCAGAACGGCAGACGGAGCTGACAAGTCATGTTCTTTCATCGTGAGAACTGATGATGATCCATGATACAACCCAGGTTCCTTGTGAATGACACAACATAAGATAACCAGCATTTCCTTTCTTATGTGTGTTCCATCATCTACCTTCTGGGAATTTTTTTTAAAAATTGTTCTTTGAAAACCATTACATCCCAGCATTGCATCTCTTGCATGAAATATTATTTTCAGTCATCTTCTAAAATGCCTTCTACAGTTTAGATCTAGGCCTTATTATAAAGAAAGATATTCTGCGCCGGTTTTGATAGATAAAAATAGACAAGACAAATGTAGAATAAAAAAATCGTAGAGATGAAACTACTTCCATAAAAGTATTTCCATGGAAGTATTTTCATCTCTACTGTTTTTTATTCTACATTTGTCTAGTCTATTTAGGCCTTATTGCACAATGTGTAATCAGTAGAAATAAACTAATTACATAATAAGGCCTTCATCTCGACTTGATTTAATTCTGCTTCATGCAAGAAAAAGAAATCATCAGGCCTATTTAGTCATGTTAGTGACCCGAAACGATGGCGTTTTGAAGTGAACTATTAAAGAAGAAAAAAGAAATTAGGCTCTTAAATGGCAAAGATCATGTCACACATGCAAAGATATAACAATTAATACTGAAGAAATTGTTAAATTGAACGTAAAATTTGCTAAACTGAATGTTCCAAAATGAATTCGAATGCACGAATGTGTCTGTTGCGTGATCACGGGACCATACGATGTTAAATTGAATGGAGACTTTATGAATACGTGCGTAAATTGCAAATTTGGATAAGAAAAACGTGGCTTTGAATGCTTCCCAGATGATTTTGAAAGCTCAGATCATGAATTGAACTGCCGTGCGGCACGGCAGGGCAAAAATCTTTTAAATTGAATGATCGTAATATGAAATAGACTGACAAAGTTGCGAAATTGGCCGGGAAAACATATATCATAAAATGTGTTATATCTGTCTTATACAGTCATGTATTGCCTTAGAAGATATTTCGGAATTGTGCCATCTCTTCTTACTGAAATATTAATCCTCCTTTCTCATCAACATTTATCTTTTTTCAGTCTTATACTTCCTTTAATTCCTGGCTAATTTGGTAAATGATGATATCTCTTGCTTTGCCTCCTTAAGCCACATAAACTGCATCAAATTATATCCACTTTGGGGGGGGGTCCTGTTTTTTTTTTTTTTTTTAAGACCATCAAAACTATGATGGGCGATTAGATAAACAAGATAAACAAGTTTCTGTGCTAGGTGTTAAGAGGTAGTGCCATCTCTTCTAACTGAAATATGAATCCTCCTTTCTCATCAACATTTATCTTTTTTCAGTCTTATACTTCCTCTAATTCCTGGCGAATTTGGTAAATTATATCTCTTGCTTTGCCTCATTAAGCCACATGAATTGCATGAAATTACATCCACTTTGTCCTGGTTTATTTTTAAGACGATCAAAATTATGATGGGCGATTCGACAAACAAGTTTCTGTTCTAGGTGTTAAGAGGTAACGACTGAACTGTGGGAATTCCACAATAATTATACATTGCGGTTTCGCATGGGGCTTTGAAAGGGATCCACTGGAGAAGATGAATCAAGCCTTCATTCAATTCCATTAAAATCCAAATGGACAATACAACAACGGAATAAACAAATAAATTCAAATCGTTTTCTTTCTTTTTTTCTTAGAAAACATTTGCTAAATTTGCCAAGGAATTTTAGCGCACTGGACGAAACTTTTTTTTTTCTTTGGTGTAATTTTTTATTTGAAATTTGGAAACTCCTTGCTTGCAAGGTGCTTTATGTTTGTATTTCTTTGTTAATCCACTAGATACAATACCACCTTAGGAGATTTTGGACGTTACCAGTTGCCAATCCTTAACGCAACTGACTAGAAAAAGGGGGTATGAAAAGAAGGGGCAAACGAACGGAGGGAAATGGAGAGGATGGAAATAAAAAGAGGAAAAGGGAAAGAAAGGGAAAAGATTGAAGCGAGATGGACAGGGAGAAGTTAAATATAATGGAGAAAAAGTGGGAAAGTGGGAAAGAGAGAGAGAGCGAGAGAGACAGAGATAGATAGAGTGAGAGAAAGAGAGAGAGAGAGATCCTCGGAGAAAATTGGACCTATTATTCTGTCTTTTTTTTCGCTCTAAGTATTTTTGAAAGGTTCTATGAAGAGCATCATTTTTTCTTTCAAACAAAAGCTATAGAAAAAAAAAAGCAATAATGAATAGCCTATAATACAATACCGCTTTCTCAACAGCTCATTTAAAGATGTAATCATATCATTTCAACATCTTGAACAATCCTTCAAATTTCTCTCACGATCTTTAATTCGCGCCCATCCCAGCATAATCAACTCATTACATTTTGATCAAACATTAAGGTATAAGTAGGCATCAATGTTCACTTTATTTACAATTATAAATTCTTTGAATTCAAATAATTATTGCAGCTCCTGCAATATAGAGCGTAAGTAATATATCGTTCCCATTAACATTTTTCATTTAACGTAATCAAAAGCCGTTTGAAGTATTTTCTCAAACATCCTATTTCCTGAGAGTAATGGATGAGTTATACTCTCGGTAGAAGTTAATAATTCACAAATGAATTCAATTATCATAATTATTGTACTCTTCTGATTTACTTCAACTTTTAATAAAGTGAACAAAATCATAAATCGTATTTTTGATACAATGCTCAATCATTCATTTATTCTGTTTATTTTGTTTAATTCATTTATTCATTTATTGATTTACTTATATATTCATTTATTTATCTATTTATTCATTTACTTATTTATTCTTTTATTCATTTACTTGTTTATTCTTTTATTCATTTACTTGTTTATTCTTTTATTCATTTACTTGTTTATTCTTTTATTCATTTATGTATTTTTTTTTTATATGTATCTATTTAGTGCAGTTCCAAACTACTATAACCTTTGTAACTATATCATTAGTAGTAATAGTAGTAGTAGTAGGCCTAGTAGTAGTAGTAGTAGTAGTAGTAGTAGTAGTAGTAGTAGTAGTAGTAGTAGTAGAAGTAGTAGTAGTAGGTGTAGGTGTATTTACTTATAGTTATTCACTTTGGCAATTCACTAGCGTCCTAAACCCAACGGATAATACATGCACTCGTGTTGCGCGCATACAAATTGTGATTTTACGAAGCGTCATAAACCCGCGCGAATGCGTTTTATGATGCCGTCACAATGCTTGAGGTCACTTCGTAAAATCACTTGAGCTGATATGACGGTTCGATCGAATTTTCAATTGTCTCTTATTCTTAAAATAATCAAGATTTTGGTCTGAAATTTGGTGAGTCGGTAGAGTTGAGGACGGGCTTTCAGAATATTAATAAATCTCAATTTTGAAAAATCGACCGAAAATGAGGTTTATGACGGTTCGTAAAATCAGCGACGAAATATTCATAGGATTAGGATTAGGGTTAGGGGACTTCGTAGGCTACTCCTCCCGCTAAAAATAAATGAAGTTAGAGTCCAGAGACACTATTTTCCACTGTTTTCTACTTAACTCTTTGTTTTTTCTTGACTTGATGATTAGAGTCAGACCTATTATTCCATTTGCAAGTCATGTTCTTATATTTTTCTTTTCAGTTTTAGCGGGGGTTACATATGGAACTCTTGCGGGATTAGGGTTAGGGTTAGGGTTAGGATTAGGATTAAGGTTTCAGCTTACGGCTGCAGGATTGGTGCCTATACAGTGCTTACCGGTTCAGGTTGAGAAATACATGTATTCTCTCTATTGCTTGCTCACCAGCACCAGCTTTTTCCTACTCATTTATTGCTCTTTCTCTTGCTCTCTCTCCTTTTTCAGTGACCCTTTTTTTCTAATCTGGCTCTCTCTGTCATCTTTTCTTCCTTACTGTCTTCTTCTATTGCTGTCTATAGAACATTCGTCTGAAGTGTACAGAATTTTAAAATTGCAGGGGAAAAAACACCCTATAGAAAACAACAATATCCGTTGCCACGCAGCGGAAGTGTATCCCCCTGAACGTGGTGAAATCTTTACCATAAGGCAGAAGGATTATTCCATGAATACTACATAGCCCCCCGCTGTGAGATGCGTTCAAAAGCCCCTACCAGGCCCTGTTAGATAAAACAATCAAAGTCAGCTGCAAAATACAGAAATAGCAGTTTTTTGGTGATTTGCATAAAATTTCATTATTAATGATGTACACATTTCCAAGTGTAAGTAGGAAGCCCACCCTTTTTAGCTTTATCAGTCAGAGCAATCAAAATCGGCCAAGAAATGGCAGAGATGAAGCAAATTAATCATTTTTAGCAAATTTGACCTTTGACCTACGTGACCTTTAACCCCCAGATAACAGTGATGTCCCTGTAAAGCATCCTCATGTACCATCCAAATTACGTTACAAATGGGCTTAAGAGTTATCAACTCCAGTAGAAACTTGCAGGTAAATTTTAACATTTGACCTCAATTAACCTTTGACCTGCATATATGATCTTCTTGGTAATGTATCAATGCGTGCAGTCAAGTATTCTTTAAAAGTGCAGCACTACTTGCAAGTCACACCCCAACAATCTATATGTGTCAAATGACTTTTATTGTGAAATCTTTGAAAGAAACATTGCAAGCCCACCGATCTTAGGCCCATTTGATCTGACTGAGATCTAATTTCGAGGAGAAAAAATGCAATAAGAGTGCTAAGATTACAATGTTAACACAAAATTCTACCTACGATTCATTATGGTAACTTGAATGAATGGTAAACAGTAAAATGAAAACCTCGCATGCAATACTCTATGCAAGCCTTTTCAGGCTGTGAATAGGCTGAACTGGCTAGAAATCTGTGAAAATATTAAATTGCAACTAATCGGAAAAAAATCGCAACTCACTTCTGATCAGATTTTTTATCCAGCTCTATCTCATCCCGTTGTTGTCACTCTGTATTGACTTCGTGTACGAATGATCGTTGGAAATTTCGCGTAAGAAGGGGTCTCCTTTTTTTTTTTTTTTTTTTTTTAGCACGTTCGCGATTTCGAAAAAAACGGTTATCATGAGCTCTTACTCGAAATTGAAAAAAGGTGTTTTTGAGCTTGTAGACCTCTACTCGAAATTGTAAAAAGGTCTGTGTGTGTGTGGTTTTCTCTCTCTCTCTCTCTCTCTCTCTCTTTCTGGTCCTTGTTTGCAAAAAGTGCACTTGGAATGCGAAAAATAGGGGTGTTTTTTTAAAGGCGAATTTGTACCCGTTTTGTGCCAAATAGGGGTAAAAATGGCTGAAAATAAAACTTTAAACACCGCGAAATAGGGGTCAAGTCCAGGGTTTCCGAACGATCATGGTTACACCTTTGAATATAGAGTGACAACACCGTGGATGTCATATACAAAATGCTGCAATTACGATTCTGAAAATTCACGATTTTCAGGACCGTCTTCATGAGTTTTTATCATGGATCTTAGCATGCAGAGGTACACTCTGCCAGGGGGTGTTTCACAAAGATCTAAGTCTGACTAAAAATCACACTTAAAATGCCCATTTGCGTGTGGTGTATAACGCATCACCTCATTGGTCAGATCATGCACAGGTTGCGCGCGCTACTGCGTATCCATCAATGAGATTACGTGTTAATTACATGTGCGCGTTAGCGCCTAAGCATGACTTTAAGTCACACTTAAATCTTTCTATATCCGCACGTGCTGCTTTTCGTCTAGTAAATTTATCATATGTCTATGGTTGTGACTCTATGGGCCAAAGTGATTAGCGAAACAAAAAAGTTCCATCACCACGGGTTGACGAACTTTTATTATCGGGTGGTGATTGATGGGGAAATTACACTCTATCACGTGATTAACTTTTGACCATTCACACAGCAAGATTCTTTGTATGTGGAATATAACAATGATTAACTGCATGTCATGCCATGGGTGAATTTTTTTTCTCTCTAAATCAGAATACTCACGCGATCCTTTATTTTCTATATAAGTACTTACTGTAATTAAGAAGGTTACTATTGACTGGAAATTAAGATTGATAAACAGCAAAGTAGAAAAGAACAAAAAACAGCAACAAAAGGGAAAGACATTTTCAAGTAGAAACTAGAGTTTCATTTTCGTTTCTTTCCTTCGACATAAAGAAACTTCAATGAGCTTTGATTTATTGTGTTCAGATGCTATTTTTAGCTCTTATTTCATTTGGATTTATGCGGAAATAACACGCATTCATGACGATGATTTACAGGTCTTAATGTCAGTAGTGTATTCCAGTGGAATCTTTCGTTTTCTCTTTGAATGGAATCCATTTTGTTTCCATGAATTGTTGCCATGCTGGGAGAGCCTCTGGCAGTTTGATGCACTTTTGTGTTGTTCAAAAAGCTTGCTGCAAATGGTAAACGGCAAATTCATACATACAGACTATATATAAGCTTCACCTAAGCAATAATGAAAATAAAGTTCTTTTTTTTTTGTATAATCAATGAATATCTACTTAGAAGAAAGATAAATATATATATATATATATATATATATATATATATATATATATATAAAGGCATATGTAGCCGAAAGCTCGGGACATTAAAGTGGAATTATACAGCTTAGTCCGCTGTCTTGCGTGTTTCATTCTATATGCCATTAAACAAGACAGGGCCAATCATGTTAATGGGTTGTGCACATATTACATTTATATATATATATATATATGTATATATATATATATATATATATATATATATATATATATATGTGTATATATATATATATATATATATATATATATATATATGTATGTATATATATCCACGGTTTTTTCTTCAACAATCGTCTTGTCCATATATATATATATATATGTGTGTGTGTGTGTGTGTGTATGTATATACAAGCAAGTAGAAATTTTATGCTTAAATCCAACTTCTTTATTTCCTCTCACGAATTTTCGACGGTATTCACACCGTCTTTATCAAGTGTATGACTGTAGTCTGGGAGACACGGCCACACAGTTGCTCATGAATTACATGTTCTTACTAATTTGCATAATTCATGGGCAAACAGCGCGCAAACCCTCGTTTGCGCGCCATATTACCACTCTTGTGCTGTGCAACACACGGTCAAGGGTTTGTATTTTGCCATGGAGGAAAAAAATCAAATTCCTACCATTTTCCTGTCGGCTGCTCTCCCTATATATTATATGAAAGGAGTTGAGAGAATAATTTATTCATTCGAGTGAGTGTTAATTCTCATGTATCATATATCAAAACCCAAACATAACGATGTAACATAAAAGTTATATACAACTGAAATAAGTTGGCAATATAAATATCAGGTACATATACAAAACCTAACATGGTTGTACAAGAGATGGGAAGAAAACATGAGAAATGAGGAACTAAAAGAAGCAGAGCTTGTAAATCATAAGTCCCTCGGTGATTGTGTACATTTTGCAATTTATAAAATCAAAATAAATTTATACAGAGTATTTATACGGAGTATTACACATTGCCTTGAGAAAAAAAAAGAAGTAAGAAAAGTATCAAATAAGAAAAGGAAAACAAGGCTACTAAAAGGATCAAAAGAATGAGATGTTAAAAGCGAGCAAGAGAGAGAGAGGGGGAGAGAGAGAGCATAAGGGCAGAAAGATGGAAGAAAGGAGAAGACAAAGGGCACTGATGTGGGCAGAAGGTTCCACGTGTCACACTCTTCAAGTTGAATGGTTGATTTTAAGAACGTGTACGTGATTGATCTAGGAAGTAGACGGTAAATTTGTTGGAGATAGGGAAAAGAATCAAGTATACGATTTTAGAATCAGTTGTTTAAAATGTTTTTGAAGGGGGAAAGCCTAGGAATCAATTGGAGAGATGGTTCAATTTCATTCCAGTACTTATAGGTCCAGTAAAGATTATAGTTTGCTGGGCAAGGGATTTGTTGATACATCACTTTATTGAAAACAATAAAGGAACAGAGTTTGACATAAGAAAAGCACAGAAACAAACAGATTACAATAAAAGCCCAGGACTTGGCCAGATTACTGACCTATGCAGGGCAGATAACATAAAAAGTAATAAATATTGGGAATTAAAATAATAAAAAAAGAAAACATTATAACCATCATAAGTCATAAGAAATATGCACCCCTATATAGGTTCTTTTGGTTTCTACAAATTACAGAATATGATACAAAAACATCAGATATAAGCTTTAATTCTAAATCACCCCATCTTGAAATAGTCCGACAAGAAATATTATCCATAAAAGCGGGGAATGATACTGGTTTGACTGTCTTGTGGATTTCATAATTTCTGGTGAAAATAGAAATGAGAGGGGAGGGCAGGGGCGTCGCTAGAGGGGGGGGGGGGGGGGTGGGGGGTGTGACACCCCCCCCCCCCTTAAAATTTCTTGTCGGCAAATTCGCGATCGCTGTCGGCAAAAAAAGAGAGAGAGAAAGAGAGAAAGGAGAAGGAAAAGGAAGGAGGGAAAGAGAAAAAAGAAAGATGAGTAAGGTGCCCAAATAGAGTCATATTCGGCCTATTTGCTTGTGCATTTTGACGACGAAATAACACTGGTAACACGAAAGAGAGCCTATTTTTCCTCGGTCGCTGCGCTCGCTCGTATTATATTAAGATACAGGATGTTTTCGGAAAGCAAACACATTTGCCAAGTGAAATAAACAAATATATAATTTAGATATTTTGGGGCCCATAATGTATTTTGTTGAAGAATTATCACCTCTATACCATAAAAAAGAGTAAATATATTTTTCTTCGCTCGCTGCGCTCGCTCGTATAATATTTAGATACAGGATGGTCTTTGAAAGCAAATAGATTAGGTAGGAGAGGTGACCAAATATATCACAATAGGTATCTTAAAAGCCCATCGTGTATTTTGATGAAGAACTTCCACTTCTACCATGAAAAGGAGTATTTTTCCTCGCTCGCTATGCTTGCTTGTACAATATTCAGATACAAGAAGGATTTGGGAAAGCAAACGAATTCGGCAAGCGAGGCCCATCATGTACTTTGATGAAGAGTTATCACCTACCATGAAAAGAGTATATATATATTTTTCCTCGCTCGCTGCGCTCGCTCGTATGATATTTAGATACAGGATGGTCTTTGAAAGCAAATAAATTAGGTAAGAGAGGTAACCAAAATATCAAAATAGATATCTTAAAGGCCCATCATGTATTTTGATGAAGAACTTTCACTTCTACCATGAAAAGGATTATATGATAAGGAGTATATAGATTTTCCCTTGCTCGCTGTGCTCGCTCGTATATTATTACGATTTAGGATGGTCTTTGAAAGCGAATGAATCATGTGAGAGAGGTGACCAAATATATGATTTAGATATCTTTAAGCCCATCATGTAGTTTGATGAAGAACTATCACTTCTACGAAAGAGAGTGTATATTTTTCCTCGCTCGCTGCGCTCGCTAGTATTATATTTAGATAGAGAATGTTTTCGGAAAGCTAACACATTCAGCAAGTGGGGTGAACAAATATAATTTAGAAGGAAAATATAATAGAGGCACACAATTGAACATGCCTCGTGGGCTTTATACAGTTGAATTTGTCGACGTTGGTCGTCGGCAATCGGAGGCATAATTTGTCGGCATCTGGGGCCCGTTGCATAAAACTTTTGCCAGACTTTTTTTCTGGCAAAAAAAAGTCTGGCAAACTTTTATGTATTGGAAAACTATGCATTTTTTTTTTTTTTTTTTTTGCGTAGTTTCCTCAAATTTTGCCATAAAAACTCTGGCAAAAGTTTTATGCAACGGGCCCCTGGCCTCTAACCCACCCCCCCCCCATTAAAAAAAAGTCTAGCGACGCCCCTGGGCGAGGGCAACGTATTTTGTGATTACTGAAACATGAAAATTCCTAAATGCCAGTTACAGAGATCTCCTATTTTTAATATTGTATTGTTGAAGAATAAGATATCAGTATGACACTGTATGAGAACGAAAGTGAACATTGTGTATTATTCTTAAGATTCGTTTTTGCAAAGTTAGTATTCTGTTATTGAAAATATTAGAAGAGTTACCCCACACTAAAATGTGCACTAAATATGTTGGTAAGGATAAATAAGTGTTGTATAAAGTTATAGTAATATCTGAAAGGGAAAATTATGTTTAAATTTGATAGTAACGCCAATATTTCTCGATACCAGTCTGCACAAATAATCAATATGAAATTTCCAAGATAGTCAATCATCGATCGAAATTCCAAGAAACTTAGTATACTTAACCCTTAGAAGATCTTTTCTATTAATATGTATAGGACCTGGGAGAAAATCAATAGAATTATCGAATATCATGTAATGTGTTTTATTGATATTTAAAGATAATTTGTTTGCTCTTATCCAGTCTTGTACATAAACCAGCTCAGATTTTATCTTACTGAGGAGAGTTTGGGGATCACGTTCTGAAAGAAAGATATTTGAGTCATCGGCAAATAATATGAATAATAAGATATTGGAAGATCTTTTGAAATCATTTAGGTACAAAATGAAAAGGAGCGGACCTAAAAGAGAACCCTGCGGAACACCGCATCTAATGGTTTTAGTTGAAGATTCAGTATTGTTTATACATATGTATTGCTTTCTTTCTGTAAGGTAGCTCCTGAACCACTCCAATGCCTTCCCTCTAATGCCGTAATGAGAGAATTTTGTACAACAGAATTTCATGATCAATGGTGTCGAAGGCCTTGGAGAAGTCCAGGAATAAACCTATTGTATGAAAATGATTATCAATGGCATGAATAAGATCAATAAGAATTATCATAGCATTGAACTGTTGCGTGTTTTTCGCGAAATCCAAACTGAATATCTGTTAATATTTTACATGTTAAGAACTTAATCAGGCGAGAATAAACAAGTTTTTATAGGATTTTTGAAAATGAAGCTAGCAACGAAATCGGTCTGTAATTGCCTCGATCAAGTGGGTCGCCTTTTTTGAAAATAGGAATTACTTTCGCTATTTTCAGTCTAAGAGGGACTGTACCAGTGGATAATGATAGATTGAATATTATGTGTAAGTGGAATAATAATTTATTAAAAGATATGTTTCAAGAGAGAATTAGTAATGCCATCGTAGCCAGCAGCTTTTTTGTCCTTTAAGTCATTAGTAATATCAATAATTTCTTCTGGTTGTATAGGGGTTAGAAATAAAGATTGTGTGTTAGGTTAGTCTAAACTTACATAAAAGGGTCGACTTGATGGAGGTATATCTTGGGCAAGGTTGGGTCCAATACCGACAAAAAAATCATCACTTTCAGCAGTTACATCTGGATCTTTCAAACAGACATTATCAACCTTGATTTCTTCAATTTGAGTTTTAGAATTTTTCCGACTGAGTACGTCATCTATCAATTTCCATGTGGCATGGCTTTATGAATCAAAGTTCCCCAGAGCTGTCCTGTCCTCTTGAAATCTTTTTGAAGGTTGAAAAATGTTCCGCGGCGACTCAAATGGAACCCGGGTCTTTGGCTTTGAACGCCAATGCCTTAACTACTAGACAATGGCGTAACCAGGAATTTTAAACAGGGGGGGGGGGGGGGGTCAAGGGGAGGGAGCCAAGTGAGGGGGGGGGGGGGTATCCCCCCTCCCACAGTAGGTAGATTTTTTGAAAAATCGTGCATGAAAATGGCTTTTTTCTACACATTAAAATTCAGTATTAGGGGTAAATTATATGAGAAGTAGCATATTGGGGGGGCCAAGGCGAGGTAGGGGGATTTTTGAAAAATCGTGCATGAAAATGGCATTTTCTGCACACTAAAATTCAGTATAAGGGGTAACTTATATGTGAAGTTGCTTACACTATGAATTCATTTCGCTAATCCCCACTCCACATCTTCTTCAAATACGCTATATATACTTCTTCTTTAATTCGATACTACTCATACATGTAAAATCTTTTTTCATTTAAAGATAAACTTGAATTCTGAGGGTTGTTTCATGAAGCTGTTCGTAAAGTTACGAATGACTTTACGAACGACTGGAATATGGCAAGCGAAATGGAATTCTCAGTCATCATCGTATGTAGATTAACATTGCTGATGTAACTTTACATGCGAACCAGTTGTTACACACCTTTAATCACAATCGATTGGTATTAATAACCATTTTATATGACTCCTGGTCTAGACCTCTTATCCATTTTCAATACAACAGTTTATCCTATTATATTAACTATTACTCAACTGATGAATTTATTTCTAGTTTAAAAAAAATAACAGGGCACAGATCTAGTCTACTTCACGTAAATGCTAGAAGTCTAAGCGAAAATTTCGATTCTCTTGAAATAATGCCTTTTACTCTAAACAACTTTCCCTTTTCTATTATTGTGTCACGGAAACTTGGCTTCATAATACTTCGCCTAACTTATTTAACTTGAAAAATTATACACTGATCAGACAAGATCGTGAAGAAAAGAGAGGAGGGGCTATAACACTCCGAAAGGAAATATCATTAAAACAAAGTGAATCTTTATTTTTAGAAGTCATGAATGATAATTTCAAATAGAAATTATAGTTTCATTTTTTTTCTTTCCTTCGACATAAAGAAATTTCCATGAGCTTTGATTTATTGTGCTCATATCATAAGCCATCGCTGAATGCGGTGGTGAAATTTTATTTCCCCTACAAACAGGACTTTAAGAGAAGATTTTAAGTGGAGAATATATGGCACAAAGCCAAATGCTATTTTTAGCTCTTATTTCATTTGGATCTATGTGGAATTAACACGCATGAGGATGATTTGAAGCTCTTAATGTCAATAATGTATACCAATGGATTTCTTACACGAATATTTCGTTTTCTCTTTGAATGGAATTCGTTTTGTTTCCATGAATTGTTGCCATGTTGGGAGAGCCTCTGGCAATTTTGATGTACTTTTATTCAAAAAGCGTGCAGCAAATAGGAAACAGGCTAATTGAATAAATGCATATAAACTAAGCTTCACATATGCATATAAACTAAGCTTCACATATGCAACAATGAAAATAAAGTCCGTTGAATGAATATCTATTTTAAAGAAAGATACACATATATACATATATACATATATATATATATATATATATATATATATATATATATATATACAGCAGACAAGAATAAAGTTCATGATTAAATCCAACTTTTTATTTTTCTGTCATGCATATATATATATATATATATATATATATATATATATATATGCATGTGAGATCAATTTAGAGAATAAGAGCGTAGCATGAATCAGAGTTCCCCAGAGCTGTCCTACCATTTTGGAAATTTTGCAAAGGTTGAAAAAATGTCCCCGCCGGGAATCGAACCCGGGCTTTTGGCTATGAACGCCAATGCCTTAACCACTAGACCACTGAGTAGGACCATTGGTTTCGGCGACTCCAAATTCGCTTAACCGACAGAGCTGTCCTACTATATTGGAAATTTTGCAAAGGTTGAAAAAATGTCTCCGCCGGGAATCGAACCCGGGCCCTTTGGCCATGAATTTGGCTATGAATTTGGAGTCGCCGAAACCATTGGCCCGAAGTAAAGCTTATTAAGTGGCGTATATGCTTGTGTAGTCTTGGCATCACTTCATTTCAACTGTAAACATCACGAGCGGTGCACCCATAGAATTTATATTTTGGAGCAAGCGCAGTGAGCGCCTAAGTTTGTGGATACAGGCGCTATAGAAGACTTCATTATTACTATTATTATTTTTATTATCATTATTATTATTATTATTATTATTATTATTATTATTATTATCGATAAAGGTGCGTTCAAATACGATGCCACCACATTGTGCCCCACATGTTTGTGTGCAGGTCTATGGAGTACGGGGCGACAAAAAATGTCGCCGAGGCAGGACACACCCACATCTTCAGATACGCTATATATACTTCTCCTTTAATTCGATACTACGCATGCCTGTCATTTTTTTTTTCATTTAAAGATAAACTTGAATTCTGAGGGTTGTTTCATAAAGCTGTTCGTAAAGTTACGAATGACTTAAGTTTACGAACGACTGGAATATGGCAAGCGAAATGGAATTCCCAGTCATCACAGTATCAGCTAAACGTGAAATACGCGGACGTGGATTAACATTACTATAGTAACTTTACATGCGAACCACTTGTTACACCTTTAATCACAATAGGCCATTTTATATGACTACTGATCTAGACCTGTTATCCATTTTCAATACCAACAGTTTATCCTCTGATAGTAACTATTAGTCAACTGATAAATTTATTTATAGTTTTTTAAGAAAAAGGGAAAAACAGGGCGCAGATCTAGTCTACTTCACGTAAATGCTAGAAGTCTAAGCAAAAATTTCGATTCTCTTGAAACAATGCTGTTTACTCTGAACAAGTTTCCCTTTTCTATTACTGATGTCACGAAAACTCAGCTTCATAATACCTCGCCTAACTTATTTAACTTGAAAAATTATACACTGATCAGACAAGATCGTGAAGAAAAGAGAGGAGGGGCTATAACACTCCGAAAGGAAATATCATTAAAACAAAGTGAATCTTTGTTTTTAGAAGTCATGAATGATAATTTCAAATAGAAATTATAGTTTCATTTTTGTTCTTACCTTCGACATAAAGAAACTTCCATGAGCTTTGATTTATTGTGTTCATATCATAAGCCAACGCTGAATGCGGTGGTGAAATTGTATTTCCCCTACAAACAGGACTTTAAGAGAAGATTTTAAGTGGAGAATATATGGCACTAAGCCAAATGCTATTTTTAGCTCTTATTTCATTTGGATCTATGTGGAATTAACACGCATGAGGATGATTTGAAGCTCTTAATGTCAATAATGTATTCCAATGGATTTCTTACACGAATATTTCGTTTTCTCTTTGAATGGAATTCGTTTTGTTTCCATGAATTGTTGCCATGTTGGGAGAGCCTCTGGCAATTTTGATGTACTTTTGTTCAAAAAGCGTGCGGCAAATAGGAAACAGGCTAATTGAATACATGCATATAAACTAAGCTTCACCTATGCAACAATGAAAATAAAGTCCGTTTTTAAAATCAATGAATATCTATTTTAAAGAAAGATACACATATATACATATATACATATATATATATATATATATATATATATATATATATATATATATATATATATATATATATATATATATATATATATACTTATATGCACATATATACATATATATATACAGATATATACACATATATACATATATATATATATATATATATATATATATATATATATATACAGCAGACAAGAATAAAGTTCATGATTAAATCCAACTTTTTATTTTTCTGTCATGCATATATATATATATATATATATATATATATATATGCATGTGAGATCAATTTAGAGAATAAGAGCGTAGCATGAATCAAAGTTCCCCAGAGCTGTCCTACCATTTTGGAAATTTTGCAAAGGTTGAAAAAATGTCCCCGCCGGGAATCGAACCCGGGCTTTTGGCTATGAACGCCAATGCCTTAACCACTAGACCACTGAGTAGGGCCATTGGTAATAATGTATAATGTAATAATGTATTCCAATGGATTTCTTACACGAATATTTCGTTTTCTCTTTGAATGGAATTCGTTTTGTTTCCATGAATTGTTGCCATGTTGGGAGAGCCTCTGGCAATTTTGATGTACTTTTGTTCAAAAAGCGTGCGGCAAATAGGAAACAGGCTAATTGAATACATGCATATCGTCGCCGTTTTCACGAAGTGTCCCCATAGCGATTTCGCGGCTATAAACAAGTTTTGAGATAAACGCTTTCAAAGTTTCGCTTTCGTTCATTCGCTACTTTCAAGACGGTAAAGTCTGTCATGTTATTTCTTTTTGTGATATCCTGACAGTACACTTCCTAAAGAATGATATGATATGTATCTTATGGGAAAATAATGATTATTTATTCAATAATTAGGTCTCGATCATAGAGGACATTCAAAGGACGGTTCGTGAAAACGAAAAAATTGACATCCACGCTGAGGATCGTTTTTACGTAATGGCCCCGCAGCGTACGCTGACCGTTTCCACTGTTGGTTATGTGAAATTTCGTTATCACGAACCGTCTCGGATGACGCGCGTGCTGTGCGCGTCGTCCTTTGTGTGGTGTGATTCCAGTCTGGGTTTGATTCTCCTTGCCAGAGTTTATGCACTATTTTCTTACGAATATTTTAATGCAGATAATTATTAAAACGCGAAAAGCCAATCCACTCCATTCAAAGAGCACATCGTTATGGAAGTAAGCCTATAACTATTCATTTGACATAGAATCTTCACCAGATGTAACTCTATGTCATTGAATTTTGAAGACATTTCTGTATTTCCCCGTCTATAGAAATTTAAGACTCTATCACTGTTTCTTGTCATCCCCCATCATAGCCCATGGGCTTGCATGGTGGGCAAAAGTCCCCCCCCCCCCCCCCCCACACACACAACATCACGCTATTTATATAGGCTTACCATTGCTTTTTTCTTCTATTTACCCTTTCTTTCCCTAATTTCTTACTCAAATATACCCCCCCCCCCCATCACTCATTTCTCGCCTTCCATGGTAATATCCATAATTCTTTCACCATCTCCTCGTAAAATTTGCTTCATCTTCCGACTTTCGAATTAACCCTTCTCCTTTTGCCATTTCCCATGCCTTTTCCTCAATTTCTCACTTTTTTTCTCCCTTTCCACCCCCAGTCTCTCACTTATTACTCCCTCAATATCTTTTAAGAATATATTGAAAAATTGTAAACACAAAAATGATAAACACTTCCAGATTTTTTTTGAAAATTTTAAAATGGAAATCTCTACTTAATGCTGTATTCTTTTGCATTACCTTTACTATAATGTTGATTACAGATTTAATAAGGATATTCAACAGATATCAAACAACCAACAAACATCAAAGCAAAACAAGACAGGTTACTTCTTCATTCACAAAGAAGAACGTATCATTTACTTCAATCATTATTGTTGCAGTGGAAGATACATAGTCAAACATTTCATAATTATATGTGTGTGCAAATCATTTTTTTTGGGGGGGAGGGGGTAAAAGATCATTTACAATAATATAATGTGGGTTCTGATGATGGCAATAAACTATTGTTTATTAAAATGAAATAAAAATGAATAAAGTACTGTCAATAGCTTACAAAGAGCATAATCAAAGCCCCAGTATACAAGTTTCAGGGAAAAATTGTGATTGCATAAGCTTAGGTCATATCTTTTGTTTGGGGAATTTCTTTAATGAAATTCATTACCCATGTAATAGCAACAATTTTTCATGGTATCTTTTTACAATTGAAAGCAAACTCACATACATAATTGGGTTTCATTTTCACTTTATCATGTTTATATAGAGCCATTTGTACCGTGTTCAGTTAACTTTGATAGTACAGACAAATCCTTGACAGCACCTTTACTTGATAGAATTCATTCACTTAAAAAATCACAGTATATACATATTAATATGAAAACAGACAAATTACTACTTTTCAGAATGTCTTAACAAATCCAAATATCTAGTGAACACTAATCTGAATTCATACAAATTAATTAAGTTTGATATTTGTTGTAGACAATCTGATTTCAATGACAAATTATCTACAGTCAGTGAAAAAGAATGAGTTTCTAAAGTGTTTTTTTCTTTAAACATATCTTCAAAATAAAAATATATTTCAACCGAAGAACTTACATTTAGGTGTTCATTCTATTGCACATTGATGATATAATTCAAAATGAAACATCTCTAGCACCAGTGTTTACAAATGTAACTAAAATACCATAGCCTCATCATAGGACCTAAAATGAATTACCAGTGGAATTTTCAGGACAGTGTGTAGAGATGCACTAGTGAGTAGAAAAACCCCACCCAAACAAACAAACAAACAACAAAAAAAAAACTTGATAGCACAATTTTGTGTGACAATACGTTACAGAAAAGATACAAATTTCATGCAACTGATGACAGCTATATTTCAAGTATGAAGAAATTATTCTTTCATAATTGTGTTATCACAATCCTCTAATAAAGATGAAAGATTGTGTTTAGTTAGAAAAAGTCCTTGCCCAGTCCTCGGGGGGGGGGGGGGGGGGGGGGGGATCTGTCTCATTGAGGCCTGTACATCATCCGCGTAAATCACTTTCTGAAAAGCACCCTAAACGGGGATTAAGGTAGGGGTGATTTTGATACCCTAAACGGGGAAACCCATGAACGATCTCAGATTTTTAGACCTTTAACGGGGATTTTATATCTTGCATTGTTTTTACATACCCTAAGCAGGGATATCTTCAACTAGACGTTTTCTGTTTTTCAAGTAAAAAAAAAAAAAAACTGCTTGTACATACATTAAGAATATTCTCATTAAAACAGAGGTAATTTATTTCTTTTCTTCACAAAATACACACAATAAGAGTGATTGATTTGCCATATTTTCATTCCATCGTCAGGGTCTTTCAAATTTCCTACCCTTTTCGAGTTCCGGCACTAGTGAATTTGGTACCCTTTTTTCTGATTTTTGCTGTTCTTGATACCCTAAAGTGGATCCCCGGGTTCCCCGCCCGGTGCTGAAAAACGACCCCTTTTCTACGTTTTTGTTTATGCGGATGATGTACAAGACTCAATGATACACATCCCCCCGAGGCCCAGTCTCTAAAACCAAACTTAGCAAAGTGATTATACCTCTAACTCCTTGCAGAAGACACAATCTTTTGGGGTGCTTCTTTTCATCAGGTTCTCACTGGGCCGTGAGCATCTCTGGCAACTCTTGCAGGATACTCCCAAGAGGAGTGCCAGCCTAGGACTGCCAAGGCATGTCACGGAGGAGGGGGGGGGGGGGGGGGGGGGAGGGGAACCAAAGTAGGTAGAGATAGCACTGTCTCTGATGACGAAGAGAGAGAGAGAGAGAGGTATTTACAAAAATGCATATTCTATTTACTAATACTTAAAAGATACAAATTACAAT
This sequence comes from Echinometra lucunter, assembly GCA_029962745.1. Taxonomy (NCBI): domain Eukaryota; kingdom Metazoa; phylum Echinodermata; class Echinoidea; order Camarodonta; family Echinometridae; genus Echinometra; species Echinometra lucunter. Next base: position 25,612,533 of record CM057163.1, on the reverse strand, counting down.
GGAGTTTATGGATTATTTTAATGATCAATACATTTGTAGGGTTCCTGGATGAAATAAATCAATATAAATGGCTAAAAAGAACACACAACTGATATTTGTACACTACTGACGGATTGAATCCAAGACACATCTATTCAACAGGAGGAAGCTGGCTGGTCACTAGCCACCAGCTGAAAAGCGATTCATTGCTGAATGCAAGATTGGACAGTGTACCAACAGTCTACAGCTGACATATGAAAGAAATCTGACAATAAATGAAACATCTCAAGCAACTTTTGAAAAACATATTTGGGAGAAGGAAACATATTTTATGTAACTGAGCAGAATACGACTATGCATTATTTTCTATTTCAGTCCCAAATCCATGCAAGCACACATAGTGAAAAAAAAATAATGGATTGAATTGGATTCCAAATCTGATGTCTACTGTACAAAGGGATTGTTTGACATTCATCAGTAGTACACCTGCAGATTACACAACTATTACTTAATATCATTCTATAGATTGATTCCATCTCTGTGTTGTTTCTATTGTTCATATGTATTGATAAAACAGTACAAAATGTTTGCTTAGAATCATTTGCCACTTAATTTTTTTGAAAAGAAAACAAACAAAAACCACCCAAACAACAAAGGCATAGGCGAGAGATTCTCACAGAATTAAGTGCATAAGATACTTACTATCTGAAAATGTAGAATGCAAGTCACATCTATTTAACAGGAGCAAACTGGACAGGGCCGACACTAACCAGCACCAGATGAAAAGTGATTTCAATGTTGAATGCAAGAATAGACGACACACCAACAGTCCACAGCTAAAATATGAAAGACAGTCGACAGTGAATTCTTTGACCATTACATTTTAGAAAAAAGCTAGCACAACATTATATTAATGTACCTGACCACAGTATGAACATGTATTACAGTCAATCAATTTAGTCTAGTGCCAAATCCAAACAATTACACAAATACAACAACAAATTATTCCATGTAAATAAATTGCTTATCTTTATTCATATGAATATTATTATGTGGTCTGCATTACATTTTAAGTGATAAATTACACTATTTCAATGTGTTATTCCAAGTGTCTTTTTAGAAAATAAATGCCCCATAAAACATTAACCTGATGAAGTTAAATGGCTGTAATACTTACATCTTTTCTCTCTTGACTGGCTGAATGCAACCTTCCAAATCAATATAGCAGGAGGAAGTCACTAATCTTACAGCCACCAGCTGAAATATGACAGAGAGATAATATCATTTAGTTTCAAATACAAACTCTCAAAGAATGGCTGGACAGATTTATTCAATACAAGCTCTGAATTTTGTGGTATTGGAAGCAGTCCTAAGTTTCAATAATCTTGTTCAATCAACTCCATTTAAAGATAATATATATCAGCAGAAATGTATTATACCTACAATTATAATGGTTTGAAATAAATAGCAACTTTTGAATACCCCACTACTAAAAGTTGACATTACATGTATTTAATGTTCTGAGGATAAACCCTAGGGTTTAGAGGTTCGTGTACAATGAACTCTAGAATAAGTATAAAATAAAAATAAAAAGATGTGAAAAAAAATCTTCCTCTACCAAAAAGAATAACTGCTTTGCTTAGTTTTTGGAGAAACACGAGCTACATTAGCGCTGTGCTTGTTAAGGCATGATCGAGGCCTTTTAGTGCACTGTCTGAGCAAGCAATAAAAATATCTTTAGCAGACAACTGAGTCAAACTTTGGGATTTAGGAACAGAATTCTAAAACAAATACATAATCTAGATCTAATCTAAACCATGCAGGCATAGCTTGAACCCCGGCTGCCTATGAGTAGGTTGGGATAGGTTAGACCAAAAGCTTCAGCCTCTGATATCCAGTTTTTGCTCCACTGAAACATGGTCTGAGTCTAGGTTGACAAATGTCAGTTTTATTAACTCTTACAGTGCCGATGGCAAGTATATGTGCTCAAGAAACATTACATTTTTAATTGACCATTACTCCACTTAGAATAGTGGATATGGTCATGAAAATATGTCAAAGTTTAGAGGATAAATAAAGTATTGAAAAATATGCTACCATAGGATATGTTTTAGAAAACTGCAGATTTTGGAAAGGATCCATTCTTATTTTGGCATAAAACAATAGCAAACAAATGAGAAATGAAAACAGAAAGGTCAAGAGGGAAACCCATTTCTATTTCCAACAATTTTCCTGCAAGACATTGAATTAATGGAAATATTTGGTATCTTTTAAAAGGGTAGTAATTTTTCTACAACATTTGTGTAGTTACAACTTATCTATATAATAGAAACTACTGTTGAAGACTTACAGGCATTTTAAAAGCAAGCATCGTTCATGATTTTTGTAGAAATTAGGAACAAGCAAAACCCCTTGGCAATGTAGGGCCGGGTCTGGATCTAAAGTAGATCTAAACTTATTTTAGTAACCGGTACTTTAGGGTCTAATTTTCTAAATGAAGATTCCTTTGTACCTTGTTAGGCCCCAATACCCAACAAACAAGTTTTTTTTAACCTTTATTAAACCTACACTTCAGCTAAACTTCAGCGATGGGTCTTATTTCATGATGCTACCTCCATTCACAGCTTGCACTTAAGAGTGTAATTTAATAGAGTCTAGTTACACGCAACGCTACGTATGGGGCTGAAATTAACAAAATTTGCAATTATGCAACAAAATGTCTTTTTCTGGTCTCGTTAGAGCACATACGATTTTTTTTTAGATTAGTAGATTTGTTCATGATATTGTAAAGTTTAATTACCTGACATTCTCGCTCCAAGTACTGCCTCCTTTCATGAAAAAACCCTTCTCTCCTCGATGCCATCAATGTCTGGGGACGGTTCGTAAAAACGACTGTGCAATATAATGTACACAATCGCCGTTTGCGAATTCGTTTTCACAATCCTTCCTGTAGTTTACGGGACGGATCATGAAAACGGACTTCGTACACGGTCATGTACCTAAAGCGTCTCGTGATGTCACGTATGACGTAACTACGCGATATCAGACTCTGAAATTTTGTGAAATTGTAGGTGTGGAGATACTTGGTCCAAATATCGAAAAATATCATTTTCTGAATTTGCATCGATTTTTGCCTCTTGGGACGCTTCGTGAAAAAGGCGACGATATAAACTAAGCTTCACATATGCAACAATGAAAATAAAGTCCGTTTTTAAAATCAATGAATATCTATTTTAAAGAAAGATACACATATATACATATATATATATATATATATATATATATATATATATATATACCCATATATATACATTTATATATATATATATATATATATATATATATATATATATGCATGTGAGATCAATTTAGAGAATAAGAGCGTAGCATGAATCAAAGTTCCCTAGAGCTGTCCTACCATTTTGGAAATTTTGCAAAGGTTGAAAAAATGTCCCCGCCGGGAATCGAATCCGGGCTTTTGGCTATGAACGCCAATGCCTTAACCACTAGACCACTGAGTAGGGCCATTGGTTTCGGCGACTCCAAATTCGCTTAACCGACAGAGCTGTCCTACCATTTTGGAAATTTTGCAAAGGTTGAAAAAAATGTCTCCGCCGGGAATCGAACCCGGGCCCTTTGGCTATGAATTTGGCTATGAATTTGGAGTCGCCGAAACCATTGGCCCGAAGTAAAGCTTATTAAGTGGCGTATATGCTGATGTAGTTTTGGCATCACTTCATTTCAACTGTAAACATCACGAGCGGTGCACCCATAGAATTTATATTTTGGAGCAAGCGCAGTGAGCGCCTGAGTTGGCGGGTACAGGCGCTATAGAAGACTTCATTATTACTATTATTATTTTTATTATCATTATTATTATTATTATTATTATTATTATTATTATTATTATCATTATCGATAAAGGTGCGTTCAAATACGATGCCACCACATTGTGCCCCACATGTTTGTGTGCAGGTTTATGGAGTACGGGGCGACAAAAAAATGTCGCCGAGGCATGACACACCCACATCTTCAGATACGCTATATATACTTCTCCTTTAATTCGATACTACGCATGCATGTCATTTTTTTTTCA
>CM057163.1:25535958-25603458 GCA_029962745.1 Echinometra lucunter | reverse complement strand
CACAAAAGAAATAAACTTTATAACACTTATTTAACAAACTCTACTACTCATAATAAAAACAAATATAAAACGTACCGAAATAAATTAACTAATATTATTCGAACTTCTCGTAAAATGCACTGTTCCGATAAACCTAACAGCGTGAAATCTTATATGAAATCTACATGGGAGGTTATAAAAATGAATTGATTGAAAAAAAAAGCACCCAATGATAATTTTATAATGGATAATACAATTATCAATTCCGAAGACATAACTCATACCTTTAATTCCTTTTTCGTAAACATAGGAGCTAATTTAATAAACCGAACGAAAACTTTACTAAATTTCTCCCTGAACATGCAACTTCTTCACTGTTTTTTAATCCAATCGAAATAACAAAAAGTCTAAAGTCAAGTAAATCACAGGGTCACGATAGAATTAGTAACTTCCTCCTTAAACAAATTATACATTTCATTGCTTCTCCTTTAACTCACATTAATCTATCGGTTAACAGTGGGCAATGTCCCGAGTCCCTAAAAATTGCAAAAGGAAACCCTATTTTCAAAAAAGACAATCCTCATGAAATAAGTAATTACGGGCCTATATCCATTCTCCCTAGCATATAAAAAATCATAGAAAACTATCATTTACAAAAGGCTGTATAAGTTTTTGGATACATTTCTTTTTTCAAATTTAGTACAATTATATGCAAAAATAACAAATGCCATGGCCGCGCCGATAAAGAGCATGTAATAGGAGTATTTATGGACTTATCAAAAGCCTTTGATACGCTTGACCAACAGATTTTACTTCAAAAACTTCACTCTTATGGAATTTGTGGAGTTGCTCTCTCCTGATTTAAGAGCTATTTATCTAACAGAAAACAATATAAAGTGTATAATGATGTTTCTTCTAATTTCCTACCAATCAAATGTGGTGTTCCACAAGGGTCAGTATTAGGCCCGTTACTTTTTCTAATAAATATTAATGATTTAACCAATACAACGTCTCTTTTAATATCATTCATATTATTCGCAGATGACATCAACATATTTTGCTCACATCATAACTTAAATACCGTAGTAAATACACTTAATAATGAGTTACGAAAATTATCTTTGTGGTTTAAATGACATAAATTGTCCCTTAATATCAATAAAAACTAGTTTTATGTATTTATTTTTTATGTATTATAAACTCTCATATTAATAACTTTCCTTACAACATACTTATAGATAACCAAAGAAAGCAACAAACAAAATTTGGGGTGTCAATTTTGATGAAAATTTGAATTGGAACGAACATATACGTCACATAACTACTTCGGTTTCTAGGAATGTTGGTACACTGTATAAAATAAAGAGATATATCCCTGGTAAAACGCTTACTATGCTTTATAATTTATTGATATTAGCGTACATAACATATTGCAATTTAGTTTGGGCCACCAGCAACAAAACAAAAATCAACTCTCTTTACTTATTGCAAAAGAAAGCCCTTCGCATTTGTAACGGTTCACAATATTCATCTTAATACACCAGACCAATATTTTACCAATTGAAAACTCTTACAGCATTTGACATTAATTCACTACAAGGTTTACTGTTTATATTTAAATATCTAAATGACATGCTCCCTCTTTCATTTCAAAACTTTTATACTCTAAATAAAACTGTTCCCTTCTACCCTACTCGCAATTTCTCCAATCTTCATTTAGTCAACCCAAAGTTACTTATTGCCCATAGCTCCATAAGACACCATGGTCCAGACCTTTGGAATCCTCTCCAAGAGTTAATTAAATCCAGTACTTCCCTCTACTCTTTTAAAGCCAAAGTTAAAACCATGTTACTATCAAAACATTTAAGGTAAAATTTCTGTGTCAACTCTTCAGTCTTTTCACAACGTCATCTTTTCTACCATTTGAATCATTACCAATATCATCCTCATCATCACCATCATCATTATCATCATCATCATCATTTCCTCATCCTCATCATTGTCACTATCCTTTCATGCTAGGATTTCAATTAGATTTTTTAATCCATTCTGCTGATCTAACATGCTTATCTATTTAATAATATTTATTTAGGGTTGCCATATTGTCAAGCATATTGCTAATAATTGCAATACTTCTTCCGCAAATGATTTTATGTTTAATTAATTAAAATAATTGGACAATTTATCATTTCTTGTTTTTTGGAAAAAAAAATGATTGTTACGAATACTTGTGTATTTATGATTTATGACTTGATTGTGTTACCAACGTGTTATCATGGATGCGAAGAAAAAAATAAATCAAAATCAAATATTGTTTACTGACCTTTTTATTGCAAAATATCATTTTTGTTACAGTGTAATTGCGAGTATGGGGAATGCAGTCACATTTTGTTCAAAGGTCAGGAAAAAATTTGGACATCCCATGGTACTTCATATTCAAGTCGTTGGAAAAGTCATGCGTAACTTTATGAAACACCCCCTGGGCCCCGTAACACAAAGCTTAGCAATTGATCGTACGACTGTTCTTTGCGATTAATTACATTGACCACTATGTGCAATCAATCGCAAAAAATTATCGTACGATCAATCGCTAAGCTTTGTGTTACTGGGCCCTGGTCATGCGATTGAAATGTTAAAAAGAGCTGTATCAAAGCAACTGGGAAAGGCGGATTTGATGAAACGTGAAGCATCGTGGCCATTGGGCGCATACTGTTACTATTTCTGCTAATGCATGCATCATTATAATAAATTTGAATTTTATTGTATATTACCAGGGCCGTACGCAGACATTTTTTCTGAGGGGGCGTCGGGGGGGGGGGCAAGAATACGTAAAATATTCGAAGAAATACTCAAGCGAGAGAGTGAAGTGACCGAGCTGGTCACGAGGTTGCTGCTGCTTTAAAAAAAAAATGAAATGGGAGGTTTTGGTGGATACTTTTGGTGGAATTCGGAAAATTTTCAGTAAAAAAAGGGTAAGTCTTGACAATTTCGGGGGGGGGGGGGCAACTGCCCCCCCCCCCCCGTACGGCCATGTAATACCTTTCTGTGGCTAATAGAGTTTGAATCGGGACAAATCTGCGTCCGGGGAAGGATCGCACAGGACGAGGGACAAATGGTCCCAAAACGGGACTGTTCCGTTAAATACGGAACGTCTGGTCACCCAGCCTCCTGCCTAAACTCAAACTCTTCTTTAAAAACCGCCTGGAGTTTTAAGTCTAATGTGGTTGCTTCCTCCAATCAGAGGACGTTATCTGGATTTTGTAACGATGCCATTCTCAGTAAATATATATATAGCTTTATAATTTGCCATATCTATTTCTGAAAAGTTCAGAATTCTTACGTCCTTTCAGAGCGAGCTTATCCAACTGTCACTAAGTACGTTAGCACTCGTCAAAGGCGGTGGTAAGTTTAAATCACTTCTTATAAATTTCTGGGAGTTGGCCTCAGTTCACAAGGATTTATCATTTTATAATGAAAATGTTTCATCGTTTTTCGAGAAACAAACTGAAAACTGCTACTACACACTTTTTTCATTGTAGTTAAAAATTAGGACTCAGTTGTTGTGATTTGATTTGATTTTGAATTTTCCTTTTCGTGACGTTTCTACCTCAATGTAAGTACTTGAGTATAGGCCTACAACAATATTGCAATAATATAACGCGAAAGGAAATTACGCCTTAAATGGTCGATCAATTTCACCCGATTTAATTAATTGCTATTCATATTCGTTGGTCGCAGTAGCTGGGCATGAAACAGCAAAATCAATTTCGCCTATCGGCATACATTTTCTTCAAACATGTCAAAGATTTATTCATATTCGTCTCCCAGATATACGGACTATCCTGAAGGGCATCGATCCTACCAAATAACACATAGCAAGTGGATGAGTGTATGAATCGAAATTACTTTAATTGATACAGTGTTCCACATTACTATTACATGTAATCATTTCTATGTTTCAAAGAGAAAAATAGCAAAACGCAAATTATATCACGGAAAGTAAAATGGTTAAAGACCTTATCAAAGCCTCCATTAAGGCACATACAACACTTGACGTATTCGAAATGATGATTTTGCCTGAAAAATGACGAATTCGATCCAGTCATTCCTTACTCGCTTAGCGGCAGAGACAAATGTCACTGACAATTGCTGAATATGAATGTTGAATTTTCAAATTTGATAGACAAAATACGAATTCAAATGATATTTTAACGAGATTGAACTTAGGATTTCAATGTAGTTAACTTCTGCGGATGAAATTGAATTGAAAAGTGATGGAATCGAATGAAGAGGTGACGTGAAATTAGCAGGAAAATTTATATATACACACTAAAAAGGTTCCATTTTACACCCTAGAAATGCACACTGGGATCTCCTTCTCCTTTATGCGTACAAATTTGCACCCTAAGAAGCATCTTGCACATTTTAAGGGTGCACTGAGCTACATTTTTGCACCCTTAAGTGTGCAGACCTTTTATGGAAGGTGCATATTTAAGGGTGCAAACGGGCATTTCCGGGCGCAAGCACCTTTTTTCATGTAGGGTGCAAGATTGCAACAAAAAAGATGCTGCCAGTGGTGCATTAAGGGTGCGAAATTGAACCTTTTTTCTTAGTGTGCATGGTAGCACCGTGATATATTGGTGAAAGCTCATACGAGAGGTCCCCGCTTCGATCCTCCCTCTGCGCTGACATCTTTGGACGGAATACTTTGCCCACAAAATGTCCCTCTCGACAAAGGTACATGAAACGAGTACCCAGCTATAATGGAGTAATATTAACTGAAGGGCCAGCAGGAAGAGCAGTAGTTATACCCATGTGGTTCCTTCGGGAAATAAAACCCAATTATTATCATCATTATTATCATTATTACTTTTTTATTATTGTTATTGTTATTATTATTATTATTATTATTATTATTATTATTATTATTATTATTATTATCATCATCCTTATTATCATTATTATTATTATTATTATTATTATTATTATTATTATTATTATCAATGTGTTACTCCCGGCGAAGACATTTTTAAACCTTTGCACGCGGTATACCATGAAATCACCATGGTTGTACGATGGGCACATTGGAAATTTTTGGGCAAGGGATACCAGCTGAAAGCAATTTCAAATGAATGTATAAATACGAGCACGAAAAGGCCCATGCAAGACAAATTTTCTGTTGATTAGTGCACATCAGACGCCCCCAAACGCCCCTCAAATCAGGCCTTCATCAGTCGAGCGAGATTATATTCTTATTTTTTTAAAAAAGGAACCCTTGAATTTTAAAAGAATGAAGGGGAAAGTGGGGGGAATGCCGAACATCTTTTCCTTCCGACCTATTACATAAAATTCCTCCGGCAATTTGCATAAAATCACAAAGTAGACACATTGTAGTAACTGCAATAACGTGTTTATTGATCTTTAAACACACTTTAAAGGGGGTACCCAATGCTCAAACAATGTTAGTTCATTTAAAAGAGCATGATTTTATTAGCAGAAAATCATCTGCCTAAAGTTTTTTAAAAAGTCGTGTTGCCAAGGAAACCCCCAAATGTTGTAAGATTTCAGGATATTTTTGACCCCTCAGCTGTCACCCAGTTTCAACTGGGTACCCACTTTGACGTCAAAATGACGTAAAAGTGGGTACCTTCTCGCGCACTTCTAGCAAAATGCGCGCAAGGTATAATACATGTTGTACAGTCTAGCGCGTAGCACAACTTCAATGCGCGAAGCTGGGTACCCACTTTTACGTCATACCTCAAACTCAATTTCTTTTGGTCAGCTCATAACTTTTCATGAGAAAATTAGCCAAAATGCAATGATTTCGATTGAAAATCATCATATTTTTAATGTCATTCTTCTTAGAATTCTATTCTCGATCATATATCAAAATTTTGTTTACCATTGTGTAATCACTTTAAGGCAGTTACAGCGAACGTAAAGAAAAAATTAATGATTGCCCCCTGCACAGCGAGAACGGCACTTAATCGCGACCTGCATAAATTATTACCTTATGTTGTTATCAGTTCGGCATTATTTATCATTATTATTATTATTATTATTATTATTATTATTATTATTATTATCATCATTATTATCATTATGGTTATTATCATTATCGGAGAAATTGGTTACCGTTGCTAGTGCCACCTTTAATATGTAATCTCTATCACTGTCATGACTGTTCGACTGATTAGCTAGGGCTACACTGGGCCAAGCTTTTTCATAGCATCTGGTAGGGCCTATGCAGCTGAAAATTTACCTTGAATTGGCAGTTCTTTACTATACGGGCAATGTACCTTTGTATTTGGTGCTGTATCTGTGTGGCATTATTATTTGTTTCGCGTCACATGTGCCTGTCCAGGAGGCGAAAAACGAACTGAATCACACAGTAACTCTTAGGTCTCTCCTCCCGATATAACTGACTGGGGGTGTGTAGGTGGACCACTACACCGGGGTTTCCCCCTACTCTCATACCAATAGTGCAGTTGGTTGGTTCTTAACGTGCCAAGGTGGTGACTCTCCTCCGTACAGGGACTCCATTTAACGTCCTATCAGAGGGACGGGGTGTTTTCCACTGTAACATAGCCTGCCTCTATGAAACAGGGGGGGGGGGGGCGTTTACATACAACGCAGGATTCAGTCATTCGCCCGGGGTGAACTCGAACCCACGATCTTTGGTTCGACAGGCAAACACTCTACTGACTGTCCCAACTCGCTTCCCATGCTGCTATGTTTGATGATAGCCTATCACTGGGGCTCATTGTTCACTCTGCGTCTACCGGCCACTGGGTAGCAGAAAAGTTGTCTGTCCGGTTGTTCTGTATTCTGTAAGATTAACCAGAGTATTCCAAACTCTACTTGGGATAATTATTTCACCTGGATACGGCCTTTGAGCCACATTGCAGGTGGGGGAGGGGGGGGGGGGGAGGGTTCTTTTAGGCCCAATGCAGTAGAAAATCTCTAATGCATCGGTCATTTTTAGAGTTTTCTATTCATACAGCCATGCGCATTCATTTAAAATTGGTTTCAAAAAGTACTTTTTTTATCACAAGGGATATCTCGCTCGTTTGAAAGAGACCTCAGTTTAGGGGCCTTTTGGGGCGTCTGGCGGGCCCTAAGCAGCAGAAAATCTGTCTGGCATGGCCCATTCCGAGGCCTGTAAGATCAACCTGAGCTTCCCGAATTGGTTTTATGCGATACCTTGTATATTCCGTTTGAATCAAACTTTAAAGGTGAGCCACATGAGGGGTCACTTAATTTTCGGTTAGAATCCATTTCGAGAAGAGTTATTCAAACGTCTACTTTTGGGTGGTATCCCTTTCATTTTTCAAAATCTTCGTATTAGCTGGTTTCAAGTTTCAAACGAAGTTCTCATTACTCATAAAAAAACCTAGGATTTACAATCGTCTCGAATTTTTACAGAATAAATCTCCCTTTCCAGGATAAAAATCATCTTTCCTGAAGTCATCTATTTGAACCATGAAGACCGCCCTGTTTTGTGCTCTTCTTGTTTCTGTAGTCGCAGGTAAACCCATGATATCGTGCTATCACGTTACTAGATGTAAATTTCGTGAGTAAAAGGGGCAACGAAAGTTATTTTAAATTAAAAAAAAAAAAAGCTAAAAATCGCTAAAAGTCGATCTGGCACCTTTTGAAAGGAAACCTTTGAGTACATATTACAAAAACAAGCATACATAAATTTTAGAACAAGCATACATAAATTTTAGAACAAGCATACATAAATTTTAGAATTATGCATGTATGTATATAATCATGACATATGCAGATGATTTATACGTGTGTAAATAATTACACGATCTGAAAGAAATTTGAGAATTCAACAGAACGGGTTTAGTACTACGTCATAGTAATGTCGCACATTTCAAATGAATATCTAAAACCATTTCCTTGTTTGTTATCTGTATGTAACTTTTGTTAATTTATTTATTTTCTTTTTTGTTGTTGTTTTCCTTTTCCACATGCCTTTATATTGTAAAACAGAATATTTTAGGTGCATTTATGAATGACGTTTTTCAAATAAATACAAGAACAATAGTTAATGACTTTCGGTTGGTTATGATTACATATCATACAAACTTTGTGACTATCATCATATAATAAGTAATTACCGTTTATACATATTATACATTATTTAAATGTGCTACATTTCTGTAAAAACAAATGAATGAATAATTACCGTTTATTAATAGTAATTAGTACCGTTTATACATATTATATACTATTATAATGTGCTACGAAATTTCTGTAAAAAAAAAATAATAGAGGATACCAAGTGTTGTGTATATATTTATGTATTTTGATACTTACTTTTGTTATGAGTGTTATTTTCATGATTTTGTTGCCTACTGTTGTTACTTTTGTTAATAGGGCCTCATGGAAGACCAGCACTTTGGTGATAATGAGTCACCCTGTCTAAATATCAGTAATGAATAAATAAATAAATAAATAAATAAATAAATAAATAAATAAATAAATAAATAAACAAATATCATCAGTTTGTATCACCACAGAGAGACATGTTAGGTCTGATTTGGTGATGCAAGGAAAAGAAAAAGAAAAAAAAATCAAATAATACTGACCGGTCAAATCTTCAGCCGCCGGCTCTCTTTACGCCAGTATCATAGAATGATTGAAGAACTTTCTTCCAAAAGGCGCTAAATCCACCTTTGTAACTTCAGAGAAAAGGGCATTTGTTTATCAGGTTTTTGTACAGACGTCCATGGAAAAGTGATATTAAAATGTGCATTTCTATTGACTGCTCTTGAAATTTAAGTTAATGCTTTTTGTTAAAAGACAGGTACCTACCTGATCAGTGATCTGATGTCAATAAATCAATTTTCATCTAAAATGGATTTAGCGCCTTTTGAAAAAGGGCTCTTCAGATGTTGTTTGATTTCATTTGTTTGTTTATTTTTGTTCCGTTTAATTTACTATGCAGTATCAGCGGCCATTGACTGCTACAGCTGTACCAACTGTGGAGACCCCTTCGATCCAAATGCATCAGGAGTGTCGAAAACCTGCCCCACTGTACATGGTGTGCAAAACAAATACTGCTTGGTAAGATATTTTCCCGAAAAAAGGTGTGTGGGGGGGGGGGGCAGGGTTTTGCAAACAGAGGATGTCCAATAATTTCCCCCAAAATATAAAATCCAACCCTCCAATAAGTGAAACTGCCTCGCAATATTGCCTATATTTACAATATTGGGCAATATTGTTCTTTTCATCGTTGATGGATTAAAGTAAATTGTGAAAGAGAACTCTGTTTGGAATGAAAATCCACCAACGTAGGTAATTCTAAAATGAAACAAGACTGGAGAAGAGAGATGAAAGATGTCATGAGGCGAATCACCCACACCCACACCCACACACGAGGACATCCGCGCCCTCCCAAATAAAAGTGAGCACACACATATCCATAACCAACAGACAAAGCCTTGTAATATGCATAGAAGTTATCTTTTACCGGCTCGTATTTTACAAAAATGTTGAAGGAGATGCGAATTAAAAGGAAGGAATCTTGCTTGAAAATGCGGAAAGCTATACTGATGAATGAGTAAGGGTGAAACCATATAGGACCACCATTTGCATTTTTGGTCCTCACATTTTAATCCAGATCCTGAACGTTTAAATGAACGATAACAACTTGATCAGAATCCCTGATAACTGATTTTCATTTCATTTCCGCATTTATTTTTTTTTGAATTATTATTACTTATTTTCCGACCGATGAGAATAGAATTGTGTCGGGAATGTTGTTTCATATGGCATGTTTCTTTTGTTGACATGCATCAGTGGGCTTCCCCCAAACATCGTACATGCCATATGAAAGGCCATTTTCGACACAATTCTATTTTCATCGGTTGCAAAACCTTGCGAAATTTGAAAAATAACTGTATTTTAAGAAACGGCATAGAATCAAAACTGCCAAACGAAATGCAGTGATCTTACCCAATCGTCCCAATGATACTTTTGGAAGCAGAGTACTGAAAGTCCGCCGTCCCCAATTTTTTAGGGGGGGGGGGGGAAACCCGTTTATTCTGGTACTCAATTAACCCTTGAATCTTAGTGCTGATACTGTGACCATGGACTTTTATGATGATGCGATTCTTCATACCAAATATCAATGATTATGATCATGAAATGTTCATGATGCTGATAGTTGTACATAGAGTAGCTATGGTATTATTATCATTATTATTATTATTATTATTATTATAAATACCAATAACAATAATATCAATAATAAAAAAATAATATAAATAATGATAATAGTTGTTGTAATGGTAACAATAGCACCAACAATGATGATAATGATGATGATGATGATAATAATAATAATAATAATAATAATAATAATAATAATAATAATAACATTATGATTAGTCATTTCTGAAAGTATATCATTTTAATTGTGGCAGTCTGAGATGTAATAATTTGATGAATTCTCAAATGTAACAGATATCATACAGGATCCCATGATTATAGTAGGAGTAACTGAAACATGGTTAAGGGAAAACGAAAATGTATATTTTGGTTTACCTAATTTCGAGTTTGTTGGAAACTGTCGTAAAATAAAGAGAGGTGGTGGAGTTGGATTATATGTCCTTGAGAATCTACACTTTAAGAGAAGAATTGATCTTGATATATTTTGTGATTGTCTAGGAAGCATATATTCATTGAAATACATACTAAACTTAAAAGATGTATCATTGCAGTTATTTACCGACCACCAAATTCAAATTTTCAAGATTGTGCAATCTCTGGATACAATCTCAAAAGAGAAGAAGGAGTGCATAATTATGGGAGATTTTAATGTAGGCATATTTAACAAAGACAACTCTCATTTGTTTGACTTCTTAAACACATTCATTTCTTACTCTTATGTTCCACAGATATATAAACCAATTCGCATTACGAGTGTTTCTACTACAACTCTTGATAACATATTTTATAATAATGCTGAAAAGACTGTGCAATCTGGAATAGTCACCAGTATCAGTGACCACTTAACCCCCTTCATGGTTACGGAAATTGATAAGGGTCCAACAAATGATACATATAGCAGCACTAAAATTGATTTGAGTGAAAATAACATTGATGTATTTTGTACCCAGTTGGAACAAATTAACTGGGAATTCCTGAATTATGTAAAAGATATTCATGAGATGTATGATAATTTTACATTACTCTATAAACAGTTGTATGAGAAGTGCTTTCCTATTGTTACTGTTCAAAGGAAGATGAATAATCCTATAAAGCGTAAACCATGGATAACAAAAGAAATTAAATTACTGATAAAGCGTAAAAAAAACTTTTAAGGAAGTAAGTGAAAAACCCTACACCCAATCGTCATGAAATATATAAATGCTGGAGAAATACTGTTAATGATAAGATTAGAAGTGAAAAGCGTGCTTACTACAGTACTAAGTTTACCACTGCAAAATACGATATGAAAGCAACATTGAAAGTAGTTAACGATGTATTGAATAAAAAAGAAACAAAGAATAACGATATAAATGAGATAGAAATTAATGGCGAGAGTATGTCAGACAAACAGGTATAGTAAATGCTTTTAAAGTTGCTATTCATAGGTTTTGAATATGCTCGAATTTCATATAAAAATAAAGTTTATGGTACACAAATCACTATGAAACCGATTGAAACTTTTGAAAAGTAAGTGGGAAACAAATATTGCCTGTCACAAATCGATAAAACGGACCCCCAGTGTTGCCTGTGCATACGTTGCCCAACTCGATGCGAGATCCGTGACGTCATCATATGTACATTAGCCTGTGATGTAGTGTGTTGTGAATGTGGTGAATGTGATGTGTCGTGTCTGAGGGAGTGATTAAAATGATGTTTCAGCATTGTTTGTATGAATTCATCATTCTGTGAATGTTTACAAAGTATGTTTCAACCATTCTATTTAACATTATTCATATCTTAATGTCGGAGAAATTCTACAATTTAATGATTACTTTTTGCAATTAGAAAGGGGAAAAAATCCCATAATATAATAGAACAGTCTCCCTTGTACATGCTATGTAACGGTTGTGGGGCATACCATTTTAATTGTAGGGGTGTTGCAATTCCCGAAAGACGGAGGGATAGACGGAATACTTTGTTTTCTTGAATTTAAAATTGTTTTCTTGGTGAATAGTTTGAACTTGTGTAAAGAAAATATAGAAACGGTAATCACCTTACTCTAATTTGTTTTTCTTTTCTATTAAGTAGCTAATTTATAGTTACATGTGCTTATAAGCTCAAGTTAACTTTTCCATACTCGGCATTTCAGTAGTCAATTGTTTGTATGTAGTAGGCAGGTGAGGTGAAGTAGGTGAGGCGAAGGTGAGGGTAATTTGGCTTGTAAAATTCAATTAGGCCTTTGGTGGTAGTCTTAGCTCAGTTATAATTTCGTATCTGGGTTATTTTCACTGTTTATTTGCTTTAAAATCATCATAACCTGCACTAAAAAAAATAAATTCCTTGAAAAATATTTTTGAATGAAATTCCTTATCGAAATCACGTTTAATCAGAGTATTACAGGCAAAAAACCCTTGATAAAGACTTGAAGCTTCGCTATAATGCAATACACTATCTATCTATCTACACTATCTGAGATCATGGTGACGTCCAGTCTCTGAATGCTAGCTAGCCATTCCTATCATAGTAAATACGAGATTTTAGTAAAGAGGAATGTTGTAGATCAAGATAGTTTCTACAAGAAGGATCAATTTTCCTTAGACAACAATATTATTTAAGTAACTTTTACATACAATCATGATTTGTCGAGCGCGTCTCTTAATCAGTTCT
The DNA here is from genome assembly GCA_029962745.1 of Echinometra lucunter. Taxonomy (NCBI): domain Eukaryota; kingdom Metazoa; phylum Echinodermata; class Echinoidea; order Camarodonta; family Echinometridae; genus Echinometra; species Echinometra lucunter. Next base: position 25,590,642 of record CM057163.1, on the reverse strand, counting down.
GTCTTTGAGTCTGAGAATTTGATGCAGCGTCGTTTTTGGACGTAGTTTGACGTTTGCATCACGGGGACTTGGTTTTCTTTGCCATTTTCAGGTCAGTTTCCTACTTTAAATTCTGCTTTGACCAAAAAAGAAAATAAAATCGACTCGTCAGTGAGGTAATGTAAACATTAAGCCACTGCAGTTTTGCCTCCTCTCTTCATTACAGCATCTAAAATCCATCAAAATTGCATGCTATCATCTCAATGCACAACGTTTTATTACGTGCAATCGGCTAGCTCACCGCAGATCGTCCATATGCATACGTCATCATTGGGGACCCGTTTCGCTCGCAGCCACTTCCGGGTTCTGAGAATCAAAGTGGCGTTTTTGGAAAACGTGTTTTTAGATGATTTCTTTGAATTTACAGGAGCAATAATGAACACCACTGTCTTCTACATACTTCCCCATTTCCATATATAATTAACCCTATTCCGTGATTTTCTTTGAATCTCACCTTTAACAAATTCTTTGTAACTGTTGACCAAACTGTTCAAGAAAAAATTCTTGCACAGAACCTGAATATAATTTGAATCAGAATAGTGCAAAATGGTTAAAAGGAAATTTTTCATCATCTGTATTCTTTAGCCCAGTTAACACTTATGATATCATGTCCATTATAGATAAATTGGATTCTAATAAAAGTCCGGGATACGATGGCATCCACCTGAAGGTTCTAAAACGGTCAGGTCATGCAATAGTTAAACCACTGTGCAATATTATAAATCTTGCCATTGAAAGTGGTGTTTTTCCAAACTCACTAAAAATCGCAAAGGTGGTACCTGTTTTTAAGAATTGAAATATACTACTTTTAACGAACTATAGACCAATATCTATCTTATCAATTTTTCGTAAAATTTTTGAGAAAATAATATACAATAGACTAATATCTTTTATTGATCAGAATGATATTTCATACAGTAGACGATATGGTTTTAGACATGGTTATTGTACTTACCATGCCCTCATTGATTTTACTGAAAAAATTGCCAAATCTTTTAAAAATAAACAATTTTTACATGAAAATTTTTAGACCTGTATTAGCAGGCTTCCCCCAAACATCGTACATGCCATATGAAAGGCCATTTTGGACACTATTCTATTTTCATCGGTCGCAAAACCTTGCGAAATTTGAAAAAAAAAATAGTATTTTAAGAAACGGCATAGAATCAAAATTGCGAAATCAAATGCAGTAATCTTACCCAATCGTCCCAATGATACTTTTGGAAGCAGAGTACTGAAAATCCGCCGTCCCCCTTTTTTTTTGGGGGGGGGGGACACCCGGACACCCGTATATTCTGGTACTCAATTAACCCTTGAATCTTGGTGCTGATTCTGTGACCATGGACTGTTATTGTTATTTGATGATGCGATTCTTCATATCAAATATCAATGATTATGATCATGAAATGATAATGATGCTGATAGTTGTACATATAGTAGTAATGGTGTTAATAGTAATATTATTATCATTAGTACCAATAACAATAATGGCAATAATAAAAAATAGAAATAATGATAATAGTTGTTGTAATGGTAACAATAACAACAACGATGTCTTTCATTTTATTTGGCTGACGATACAAGCCTTTTTCTTGCCAGTAATGATTCGTCCAATGTAGGATTTAAATTCATTCTGAATTATCAAAGGTTCGTTCTTGGTTCCTTGCTAATAAGTTATTGATTAATTTCAACAAAACAAATTATATGACTTTTAAAACAAGAAATAAGTCCAGTGATGAAGAAATGATAAAGCTATATATAAATAACAGTGAAATTAATATCTTATCAACTCACCATCAACATCTAAATAATTTGATGCCTGGTGTGTCTTGTTTTGTGTGTGTGTGTGTGTGTGTGTGTGTGTGTTTCTTTTTTTTTTTAGTTAGTTTGTTTCTTTTAATGTTATCTTGTTCTTACAATGTAGGTTAATACTTTTTTGTCATGTTCGTTCATCCATTTTGTTTTGTTCTGCCTTAATTTTTTTGGTCATGTTATTGTTTTGTTGTTAAAATGTAGACATAAAGGGGATCGGCCTCGACAGGCCTTTGGCCTTTGCCGATCTCCTACGTCCACTATATTTTAATCTTTTGTCTTGTTAAATTATCGTATTCTTTCCCTTTACACCAATTGCAATGTTTATGTATTGTATATACTTGGTTTTCTTTTTTTATGGATGTGAATAAAGTGAATTGAATTGAATGTACAATACTTGTATTGTATATACTTGGTTTTCTTTTTTTATGGATGTGAATAAAGTGAATTAAATTGAATTGAATTGAATTGAATGATAATAATATTAATAATCATCATCATCATAATGATAATAATAATGATAAAAGTAGTAGAAATAATAATTATTATTATGATAAAAATAATTTTGAGAGTAATCCTAATGTTAATGGTAATCATGCTTATAAAAGTAACGATAATAAAGATAGTTTATGTAACGATAAAACTACTGCTAATTAAAGGAAACGTAAAAGTAACAGATCATTAATTGACAAGTCTCCGCTGAACTGCCCATATAACATTTTTATCGTACAATATCCATTACTAAAGTGATAGATTTTCACTTAAGGAAATCCAGTCAACAATCAATATCTCATTATCAGTGGTAAGGAATACGCTGACCCTATATTTTGTTGTTTTCTTTTTCTTTTTCTTATCATTTCAGAAAGTTGTTACTAACGACGCGGTGGGTCGGAGCTGCAGACTGAATGTCTGTTCGGAAGGCTGTGTGGGTGATACATGCAAATATTGCTGTGAAACCGATCTCTGCAATGGAGGTACCACTGTGAAAACCAGCTTCTTTGCTATGGGCATGGCCATGCTGGCCGTTTTCATCTTTTCCAAAGTTTAGATGGCGTACTGCCTAAGTGCAGAAATGTCACCGTTGCACGTTTAGTTAATTGCACAGCGCGCCCTCAAGAGTTTACAGTTGGAAAAAGCCTCGCCATTGAATATTTCAAAATATTGTCAGGAAGTTCCATACCTGTGGACAGCCCAAGACTTCTTCTATTACATCGTAAACAATGACTGAATATTTGATTCATTATTCTCAAATAATTACCCATTTTGTTGACTTTTAAATTTTAAGCTAGTATACTTTGGATGTCGCAACAAGAATATCCCCGCACATGGTCATGCAGAAACATCAAGCAAATCATTATATAATTATCCCCCTGACTACTGAATTCTTTTATTCCCATAGACTTAATACAGGGCCACCGCGTTCCAGTAATCGGTGCTTTTACAACAGTCAAACATATTGACTGACTGATTGGCGGACTGCCATGCCTTATTGGTTAATTTTATATTGCTTGATCTTTCTTCCTGCACGCCCATAAGTGGTGATTTTTTTTTCTGACATCCAAAGTATCCCAGCTAAAAATGTCTAAAGTTACCAAAAGTTATTTTCACAACAATAAAAGCATTCGATTACTCAGTAAAGTATGACATGTTAAAGAGATATATGACTGAACATATGCACATCGAAGGAAATTCCTTAGGAATTGTCATGAAAACATAAGTAAACTAAAATATCTAAGCCTTTACAGTTTGCCCCACCCTCATCTAGCTGACACCAACCAGAACGAATGTTTTAAATATCCAGATGTCGAGACTTTTTGTAACTGTAAACTTTATTTTCGGGGAACAATGTCGTTAAAGGACAGTGTCGAAGCGGTTGAAGAACGCAGTACTTGGTCGAAAAAAAATTAGGATGCCATTGTTATTTCTTTCTAGAAAAAAAAAGTATTTCTCCCCTGTTGCTTAGTGTTGCACTGACTTAGGCAGAGAGAGAGGGGGGGGGGATGAATGTTTTCTTTATCTTACTCAGTCATTTATCCATATTTTGAATAAGTTAGAATGGAAGCCACCGTATTACGTTAAAATGTACTATAATTGACGAAACGTAGAGGGGGCTCCAAAACCAGATACACAGACGATATCGGAGTTGAGTTTCAAGACTGATCCTATTGAATCCTTCAGTAACTGAAGTAACTGAAGTAACTTCAGCAGGAAAATACGGCACTCTTCGATAATTTGTAAGATTTTTGATTAAAGGTAGTCAAGCAGATATTTGGGTAAATTTATTCCAGAATTTTCATGAGGCTTGCCTAGTTTCAGTCAAGCTCGATTTACGCAAACTGGAACATCAAGATTCACAAATCCGAATGTTAATATTATTAAGTGTTGTATCTATGTTAAAAACAAAATCAGTATCGTTGATGAACCCACTGACTACTTGAACCGAGTGGCTCCTATAGTGAGCTTATGGAAAGGAAATAATCCAGTAGTCAAGGGTTAAAATGTTGAAATTTAATCATGATCGACTAGCTTGAGAAGTTCGAGATTTACTCTATGAATGAAATGAGTTTTTAAAAATGATTTTGATTTAATGCAACTGTGATGTCCTCATGCAATATTTACATTATGTTTCTCAAGTGCGTTAGAAGATAGTATCGCCTTTATTAAGCAACTAAACATCACGAGATGCTACTACAGTATGCTCTAACACGACTAAGTTTTCATAAAATGAAGAGACAATATTGCTACATTGAAAAGTGCAAATTATACACATGAAATGCGTATTTTAAATCTAACTCACGGTACATCCCGAATCATCATTAGAAGTCAAATAACGTGTTCACGTGTTCACTAGTATGCAGTTACACAAAATAATTCAACGACTGCAATGCTTTAAAAAATAAATTGTACATCATTGAAAGAAGGTGAGAGGAAATAAAACCTGCACGGACATTTGAATGAAAATAGTTTCGTCATTATCTTTAAAAATATCATTTTTTCGATAAAAAATTAATGTTATACATTTTTCTTGGCCTCAATTTCATAAAGGTGATAAAAAAAAAAAGATTACAAAAATCTTACTGGGCGAGGTATTCAACGATTTCAGTATATCTTCTCGCAGCTTTTCCCCTGATGAGCTAGGCCGTATGCAAGATTTTTCCCATAAATTGCTTGAATATCATCAGTTCCCTTTATTAGATTGTTTCATCATGTATATTCTGTGTCTATTTCCAAATCAAAACCATTTTTTTTTGTAATGATATTTAGAATGTTTTGTCCTATATTCAAAGTATAACCATTTTGCTGAAATATTTGATATTCTGTTATGCTAAAAAATGGAAGAACGGATTCTATGGAAATAAAGTGGCCTGTCGAAGGGTAAAAAATGAAATATATTCCAAGGAACACGCAAGAGAGCGGGCGAAGCGAACAAGCAGGGGAAAGGTTGGGAGGGGGCTATCCTCCTCCCATAAGAGGGAAATTTTGTATTCGAACTGAATTCGAACGCTCTGACCGATGCAAACTTTGAGTGGTATTATTTGAGTGAAAAAGAAAAAAAAAAGGAGGGGGTGAAAAAAAATATTTCGGAGGGGGGGGGGGGGACAACTGCCCCCTTCCACTTCGCCCGCTGCGTATGGTCATGTATGGTAATGATGTCGATAACAATGACAATAAACATAATAATGATAATATAAATAATGAATTATTAATAATAATAGTAAAATGATCATGAATATGGTGGTGATGATATTATTAAGCATAATAATGATAATAATAATAATGAAAAAAGCCCCAATAAATCTTAAAAAGATAATAGTACGTGGCTGCGCTCAACCAATGAGTTGATTTGAAAAACAAAGCAAAAAAAATAGGAGTGAGCTGTGTCACAGTCATACAACCTATACATGCGTGCTTGTTTTTTACGTAAAACAGACATGTGTGGTGAAAAAAAAAAAAAACTAACTTCGATCCTTTAGCCTTTCGGAACAGTACACACAACTACGAATTCGTTATCTTTAAAATTAGTGATATGAAAATAACCGTGGCGAGAGTATTACAACTGTAGTGATGGCTGTCATGCAGGGTGGCCCTATGATTGCCCTGATGGCACCGGCGTAAATCCACTTTGAGCAGGGGGGGGGGGATGTTCGACTTTTTGCCGGTTCTTTTTCTGTCGAACTCACACTTGAGTATAAACACACACCTCACCAACCCGCACCGGACCCCCTTACACACATTTCTATTTTTATTTTGCGAGCAAGTTAAGCGAGCGAGCCAAAAAAGAACCACTTTTCTGGTTTTTAATCGCCTTTTCAAATAGAAATTATGACAGATTATCAAAATTTTACTAACTGATTAATTAAAATATCATTTCTCCCTTGAAAGGGGGGGGGGGGTATTTGTACACGCCACCCCCCCCCCCCCTCAAAAAAGTGTAGGGGGAATATATCCCCCCATCTCCCCGGGCTTTACGCCAATGGCTGATGGGATGGGAAAGCTGGAGGGGGTGAGGTGAAATAGGTTAACAATTTTCCCAGGAATGTTATTTTAGGAATTCCTCCAGTAAAGTATAGAATCTAGTTTTTAATCATCTCATTCGTTGGAGAGAGTAAGAGAGTACACGAGAGTGCCAGTGATCAAGGGGGGAAGAAAAAGAGAACAAGTGACTAAAGGAAAGAGAGGGTGAGAGAGAGAGAGATCAGGGATCAATGGAGAGAAAGAGATCAAGAAACCAATGGAGAGGAGAGAGAGAGTGATCGAGGAACCAATAGGAGAGAGAAAGAAAGAGAGCAAGTGACTCAAGGAAAAAGAGGGATAGAGGGAGATAAAGGGATCAATGGAGAGAAAGAGATCAATGAACCAATGGAGAGGAGAGAGAGAGAGAGAGAGAGATCTAGGAACTAAGGGAGGGGGTGAAAGAGAGCAAGGGACCAATGGAGAGAGAGAGAGAAAGAGATCAAGGAACCAATGGAGAGTGAGAAAAAAAGGATAGTGAGCGAAATAGTGAGGAGAAAGAGCGCGTGAGGGGGGGGGGAGGCATTAAAGATCAAGAGTTCTGGCCATAAAATTACAATATAAAGAAACTGTTTGATAACAAATGGGGATAGTCAGATTAGTGGTAAATAACACATGTGACTTATATGAGATTTGGATATGTCGAATTGATAGGAAATTTTAGAAAATCTCTTTACTATGAGATTCTTCCTCACTGACATGGAAAGAATGAGAATGTTGACAAATTATTTCTAACCTTAGCCAGAACTCAATCTTCTCTTCAAAAGAAAGTGAGGAAGAAAGAGAGATTGTTAGGTGGCGGTGTGGGGGGGGGGGGGGGGTCTGAAAAGCAATAACGAGAGAAAGCAATAAAGAATCAGTATTAAGAAAGGTAGCAAGAGAGAGAGAGAGAGAGAGAGAGAGAGAGAGAGGAAGAAAAAATTCAGTGTGAATGCAGGCAAAGTCAGAAGGGGAATTCACATACAAGGGGAACTGACATTTGTATCGCGATTTGAATCTCGATCAAAATTTTAGTTTTATCTATTAATTTTTAAAGCCGTTCACTCATGGAAAATCGCACCCCGAGCGAGGAAAGAACGACTGTGCATATTCATGTAAAAGGAAATAAAAACAGTTGTTACTACTTGTGAAGAAAAAATACAGTTACATGTATTTTCAAAGTGAGTGTTTTATTTTGCATTATGATGCAATGTCAACACCCGGTTGTTCGCTAGCTGCGATCATGGTCGTAAGCAAGGGGGGGGGGGGGCAGTTGCCCCCCTCCTCCAGAAACTTTCAAGACTTAGATTTTTTTTATTGGAAATTTTCCAAAATTCCTCCAAAAGTGTGCACCAGATCCTTTTAATTTCAATTAATTAGAAAAATGCAAAAGCGCCCTCGTGACCTTCCCCCAGGAAAAAAAAAAAATCTGCGTACGGCCCTGCCTGCGATGTTCACTCCATTGAGCTCCACACTACTAGTATGGAGTTCTATCATAGAAATCAAACACACATGTCTCCTCTCTCTTTATCTCTCTCACTCCCTACTTCTCTCTCCCCCCCTCTCTCTCTCTCTTTTTCTCTTTTCCTATGTTATGTACACCAGCCTAAACTATTTGATTATTCTACCTGTCGATCAGTTTCAAACATTTCACCGTAATTCTGTCTGTATACCACAATGTGATGATCAGTGATGCATAAGAAAGAGAAGAAGAGGAAGAAGAAGAAGAAGAAGAAGAAGAAGAAGAAGAAGAAGAAGAAGAAGAAGAGGAGGAAGAAGAAAAACCCCTGCAAATGAACGAGAACAACAACAAAAAAAGAATTCTATATACAAACCTTCAAATATGAAAGTATGTCATACATAACGTAGATGAGGACTGGGAGTGGAGAGAGAAGAGAAAGTTGAGAGGGAGGAGAAATGGAAAGCCGAGATCACTGAGAGAGAGAGAGAGAGAAGAGAGTAACTTTCGTGAGATTGGATGAAGTCCTAAAAAGGGATGAAAGCCAGTTGAGAAGGCGACGAGGAGAGAAGGCTCGAACTAGATGAGAAGAAAGATAATATATACTCTCAACTCTATGTCCATCTCGCCTTTCCGTTTCTCCTCCCTCTCAACCTTTCTCTATTCAAAATCTCTCCACTCACATTCCTTTAAGGACTTACTACATGGTGAACCATCTACATTATCAGTATACACCATACAAACATCCAACTTCAAAGATCATATGTCATACATCTCTGTAGACTGAAATGAAGGCTTCAGTAGGGAGCTTACGAAACAGGACGGGAGAGCGAACGAGGTTCACTCGAGCGGAAAGTTGACCTGCGCATGCTCCAATCCGAAACACCCTCCGTCTCGTTTATTTTTAGGTTGGTATTCGGGCGAAATAACGTCCGGTCTGTAAAGAGGACGGAGCTATGCAATTTAGCACGTTGAGGATGTATGTTACTGAATTTAAACAGTTACAAGGCATATTTCTTTCTATGTATTTCCTTTTTTCCCTTCTCCTCTTCATTCTCACTTTGTGTTTCTTTGTTGTACCTTCTCCTCTCCTTTCTCTTTATGTTTTTCTTTGTTTTCCTCAATTTTCCTCTTCTTTCTCCTTATGTATTTCTTTGTTTTTCCTGCTCTTCTTTCTTCTTATTTCTTTCTTTGTTTTCCCTTCTTCTCTTCTTTCTTCTTATCTATTCCTTTGTTTTCCCTTCTCCTTTTCTTTCTCTTTATGTATTTCTTTGTTTTCCCTTCCCCTCTTCTTTTTCCTTATGTATTTCTTTGTTTTCCCTTCTCCTTTTCTTTCTCGTTATGTATTGCTTTGTTTCCCTTTCTCCTCTTCTTTTTCCTTATGTATTTCTTATGAATTTCTCACCGCATCTACCTCGGTTGTTTTTGCACAGGTTTCCTTCACCATGAACAACGCTACTACATACTTCGCTATAAAGGATTTTCATACTACATAAATTGCCACATTATGGGGTGCGAGGGAAGGCCTTGGAGTGGTTCAGGAGCTACCTATCTAATAGACAACAATATGTTTTTTTTTTTTAAGGTCATAATTCCAACATGCAAGATATGAAATGTGGAGTCCCTCAGGGTAGCCTACTAGGCCTATTGTTGTTTACCAATGATTTCTGTAGATCATCCCAAATTCTGTCATTTATCTTGTTTGCCGATGACTCCACCTTATTTTCTCCCACCAAAATCCACAAACTTTAGTCGATGTTATTAATTCTGAACTTATGAAAGTTACTGAATGGATAAGAGCTAAAAGATTATCCCTGAATGTCAAGAAAATAAAATATATGTTATCCAGTATTTCCATAGATGCGTTACTGGTGAACATTATTTGTGATGATACTCCCTAAGAAATTGTTCCGTACACAAAATTTCTTAGAATTACTGTTGACAACCTACTTTCTTGGAAAAATCACATTGAAAATATTTGCAAAATAATTTAACGAAATATAGGTATTATTAACAGACTGAACTTTTGCATTCCTTTGACATCAATTATTACGCTTTATTCATCTTTAATTTTGCCCTATTTGAATTATTGGATCCTTGCTTGGAGAAATACCCATTCGTATTCATTAGACAGATTGCCATATTTTTGATGCCATGTTCCCTAAAAATCAATACCATAACTGTCCCAAGAGACGCTCTGATGAATTCCATTTACCTCTCTGCAGAACTTACTAGCCCAAAACACATTCATATACACCGGTCCCAAATTCTGTAACTCCCTTAGTAATAATATTAAAGACAGTGCCTCATTGAATGCATTCAAACATAAGCTCAAACTATTCCTACTTCATTCTTTCAACAGTTAGCAATGTCACTGATATTTCAATGATGGTTACGTCCAGTTAAGGTCATTGCACCATCCTATACTTACAAACTTCCTACCTCTGTATTCTTTTTAAATATGAGTCTGGTTGTCGGTTGTGTTATATCATGTTGGTCTGTGGCAGCCCATCTCCCATCTCCCGTTTCTTTTTCTTCTTATTTTCTTCTTAATTTCTTGCTATTTCTCCTCTTTTTTTCCCTTATGTCTTCTGTCTGTTTGTCTTGTCTTTTCTTGTCTTGTCCTTTTTTCGTCTTGTCTTGTCTTGTCTTGTCTTGTCTTATCTTGTCTTATCTTGTTATTTTATATTTTCTTTCTCTTCTCATCTTGTCTCTAATGCGCAACGCATCCTTCATCTGGCGGAGTCCTCGCTGTGTGACTGAACCTGCAACTGCAATATATACTGCTGTTTTACCTAGCTCTGTATCATACCCTTTTCTATTTTCTTTTTTGTTTTCCTTTCTTTACTTTCCCTTTTCTTACTTGAGGAATCCAAGTAATCACAAGCATTGCTTTCTTGTGTATTTCTCTTTTCCAATATCAATTTCCCTTTTTTTAATACACTGTCATGACTGTGTCAAGCAGACATTTATTTTGTTTTGATGTTTTTAAAAAAAGTGGCATGTAAGTATCCTATCCAGTGCTGATGATAAGTACAATTCTTATGAAGGGAAAGGGTGCACCTGTTCTCTCTCTGATGAGATACTATTCTTTTATTCATAGAATCTTACTTAAGAATATTACCAAGACTGAATATCACTCCATGAAAGTGAGCGGCAAGTTGACCTGGAAATTGATACACTTTCAATTTCAGTTTATTTCTCATTTCTCATTACAAAATACAAAATAATTACATTCATATGAAAGAGTAAGCATAGACATTGCATGATATATAAATCTTAACTTAATGGGTGGAAATGGACTATAGACATAACAAGAATAGTATAGAAATGAGAGGAAATCAGCCTAAAAGGATAGCTTGTAAAAGGGTGGCTGACTCTCTGTACCAGAAAGAAGTTGTCAATGTAAAAAGAGACAGACTAAATATCAGTTTAGGGGATCCATTTTAAGAAAAACTATATTTAAACATGAATTATAGAAAGAGAGAGAGAGAGAAAAAAAAAATGTCAAATAGATGAATCGCTCTGCCTGTGCATAAGGAATGCAATATGGAAGGATATAATTAATACATAAAGAGATAGAAGCTCTATCGGGTGTCCTTACTCCGCAACAAGAGAATAAGATTACAGCAGCTGCTGCTTTACCTTACGCTTGAATATAAATAAAGATGTGATTTCAGTTATTTCCCGTGGCAGGTGATTCCAAAATTTCGGTCCGGTGTATAGGGAAGACTTTTAAGAAAATGGAGTACGTGCACGTGGATATGGTGGAAGGTGAAATGAATGACTGCGACGAGTTGGATAATCGTGAATTAGGTCATTTCTTTGAAAATTTGACGTAAATATATCGGGCAAGTCATTTTTTGACAGCTGGTACATAAAAGTGCCAAGATTAAAAGAATATCTATGCTTTCATTAGATAACGGCCTAAATATTTTTTTAATCCATTTTTTGGGGGGTTGGGGGGGGGGGGGGGTCCGGTGGCTCGCTACTCTCGCTCGCAAAAACTGAAAAGAAGACTATTTCACGCAGCAAGTAGCTTATTTCAGCAGCGAAATTCCAAAATATCATACTATTTGGGCAGCGAGATGGTTGATAAATTTACAAAAAATCATTCAACCGTATTTCGGTGACGAATTAAAAGCTTTTTTGTCGGTCTCTGACTTTGATCGCTCGTAGAAACACATTTGTTTCAGACAGCACCGAGGTATCTAAATAGAGTCATATAGCATTTAGAGATCTTAAAGGTTTATAGTGTATTTTGATGAAGAAATAGCAACTCTTCCATGAAAAAAGGTACAGTTTTTCTCGCTTGCTGGGCTCTCTCTTTTCGTTTTGGAAAGATAAAAAAAATCAGCACGTGAGGTGAACGAATAAATAAGTGTAATTTACCAAAGGGATTACTATTACTACTTCTGCCATCAAAAGGAACGTGTGTTTCCTCGCTCCCTTCGCTCTCTCGTAATATTTCGAAACAGGGTGCTTTCGGACAGCAAAAAAAAAAAAAAAAAAAAAAAAAAAAAAATGGACTAGCTACGTATCAAGATAGGTACATATTTGGCAGCAAGGTGACCAGGTATATATTTTCGATATCATAATAGGCCTATAATGTATTTTGCTGAATAAAACAATTCTCTTATAACAAATTTGTTACTTCTGGTTGCCTCGCTTCGCTCGCTCGCAAAATTTAAAATTTTAAAACGTCGATTCAAAATCTAGCAAGATGAGACCTTTCCTAAAAAAAAAAAAAAAGAACGCTTCACGTCCCCAGAGACTCCTTGTTTCGAGGTTACTGTTGTTATTGTTAACATGGTAGTAATAATCTGCTCGTGTGTGTTTTCCTTTTGTTAAAAATTCGAAACTAGACATAAAATGTTCATGCTTTATTTGTCTTTTTTTTTACAACCCATGCACTTGGATGTTGAACTCTGATGTCACTGTGACGGTTTTCTCCAATCAGGGAGCGCAACTTGGATTTTATAATGATGTTTTTCCCAATAAATGTACTCGATAAATAGATATGTCATATTATTTTGCCAAAGGCCTAGAATCCTCGAGCATCCTTTAGACCGAGCTGAATCCAGCTCTCACCGAGTAAATTATCACTCGTCTGTTGCGTACTTTTGGGTAAGTCTCACCAAGGATATACGATCTAGACAGTATATCCATGGTCTTACTAACTTCTTATGAATCTCGGGGAATCGACCTCAGCTTACAACGCTTTACACATCCTCATATGAATGTCTCATCGTTTTGAGGGAAACAAAGTGAAATGTGCTACATATCTCGTTTAAGTGTCGCATGAAAGTTTCACGCCGATTGGCCTGATGTGATATGGTATGAGATTTATTTTTCAGTTTTGTGACATTCCTATGCTTAACTTAAAAATTATGATGTACAGATTTTATATATAGAGAGAGAGATAGTAAAATGAGAGTAGTGCTTTAGCATACATACATATATGCAGCAGTGGCTATACCGTTATCAAAGTCAACTTGAGGTCTGGGTGCCGTTGCATAAAACTTGCTATTATAGCAACTTTGCCATCAGTGGTAATTTTCATGGAATACTGGATTTTGATTGGCTGTTGAGCAACGTTACCATGGTAGTTACCATTGATGGCAAAGTTACTATGATAGCAAGTTTTTATGCAACGGCACCCTGGCCACCTTCAGTCAACAACGGAACTTAGAAAATGTTACGAGCAAAAAAAAAAAGAAAAAAAAGAAAAAAGTATAGGCCGTAATATATCATACCTGCCTGTTCACTATACTCAACTGGAATCGATACCCCTGGGTTACCAAATACTAGCCATTGATTACTTCAAGTCAACTGCTTGATCTAAACAATAACTCTAGGTTACAAAACAAAAAAATTACATCGAATATAAATACACAATGAAAATAGAAAATAACAATAATCAGAATATGAAAAAATGAGTTGAATGAAATAACATATGAAACATTATTATAATAACAAAACTTAAAATGTTAGATGAAAGTTGTCTGTGTCACAAAGGCACGGTAACTAAAGGGGAAAGAACGTAGAAAATAGAAGAAGAGAAACGAGAGATCAAAAGGCAGAAGACTGCAGGAAGGAGATAAGGAGATGGAGAAAACATATGAGTGATAAAAGAGAAAGTGGGAAAATAATAATAATAATAATAATAATAATAATAAAATGCAACATTTATATAGCGCTTAATACAAATGTTTCTAAGCGCTGCATATCATTACCCTGGCTTTAGCACGGCTGCCGTGATCAGGCGCTCGAGCATTCAAGGAATTTCTTCCTACCGGGTACCCATTTACTACACCTGGGTGGAGAGTGACAAATGTAGATAAACGTCTTGCCAAAGGACGCGAGTGCTACGGTGGGATTTGAACCCCGGACCCTGTGGTTCAAAGTCCGGAGACTTATCCACTGATCCACAACACCTCTAGAAGAAGATGAAGAAGGAGGAATAGAGAAGGAGAGAGTGGGGGAGGGGAAGACGAACACCATTAATGGTACAATCCATCTACCGCCGCTTAAAAGAGCTTGGGATTTTTCAATAGACGGACTTTTTTTTTTTTTTGCAATGGGTTGTATAACTGAACGCCTGAATAGATGAATCCTATTCGTTTAAAGTTTGTTTTCGGGTTTTATAAAAAGAGTTTATGGCCAGAATTTCTAATCCCATATGAACATTCTTTAAAAGAAATGCGGTAGCATAGTGACACAGGGAGCAATTTATTAACAAGTTTGAAATCTGTCCTAATGCGTGTTTTTTCCAAGGTGTTTCCACATTGTCAATTTTAGATAGAGAATAAAGTAGATCAGTACTGAAAAGGCTATCAACGGGGAGGGGGGGGGGGGGGGGAACCACATTTCGTAGTGCTCTATTTTGAACTACAGATATTAGCTTGATAGAAGTTTTACTAGCATTCGCCATAATACGGAACAATAGTGAAAATGGGGTTCACGAGGGTTTTATATAGCATCATTGCAGTATCTTGGGATATGTATGGTCTCAATCGCTTTAAGCAGTAGATGCTGGATAACCCTTTTTTCTTGATGCGAGTGGTTTGATCTTGCCAGTTCATTATTTTTTTCATTTAAAATAACTCCTAAGTACATTCATTGTTTTTTTTTCAACATATTTCAGAGGAATCCCATTAAATTGGATATGAATGTTATAAAAAAAAAAAAAAAAAAATCGTCGCCTGCGGTTTGACGCAAAATTTCATTGCTCCTAAGCCATTTTGATACTGAGTGTAAATCCTCGTTCATGTGATCTTCTAAGTCTCGTCGATCTCTAGAAGCATAATAGAGACATGTGTCGACAGCATATAGGGACAATTTGCAATGTTTCACAACTGTAGTAATGTCATTGTTGTTCAGGATGAAGAGTAGCGGACCTAGCATGCCTAGTATACTGCCCAAGGGAATGCCACAGTTTACAGATAGCGGGTTTGATTTTTCACAATGTACTACTTTTAATTATTTTCTCACTTGTAGATGGTTTGCAAACCATGCCAGACTATAACCAGTGGCGTAGACAGGTTCTTACACCTGGGGGATGATTTGCCGTTCACGAGAAATCGAGGATCAATTTCGTATACAGATACACCATTATAATAGGTAGGCATTTAAGTGAGACTTGAACAATGGATAGGCACAGTTAAATTTGATGTCATAATTGCTCAGATCGGATTAAATTGCTGAGATCGGATTAAATTGCTGATATGAATAAGTTGAATTTGTGAGGGTCTGTCAGGCAAATATGAAATTTTCTTTGAAATTGTTAGTCTAATAAGTCTAATATGAAATGATAATATTGGCTGGTTCTTATTTGGGGAAATATGGAAGTACTGCCCTTGAAGAACCATATTTCCTTTGTCTTACATGTACAACTCAAGGGCTGTGTGATTGGGTTGTGGGCAATATATCCTAATCTCCTCCTAAAGGCCATCAAGTGCTACATGTATATTGATATAGTGATGCCAGTTTTCAGGCAAAAGCCCATATTTAGGCTCTGGAAATTTATTCTCAGGCCCTAGTTTTATTCTTTTCTGTGTCTGAAATAGCTCATTCAAGGTGATTTTCAGGCCCTCTGATCAATTCTAACTGGCACCCCTGAAAATAACTTCATAACTTTATATTCTTCTGTTGTTGTTTTTTTTTCTCTCCGACAGCATGGCCAATGGGTTGGGACTATTCTTCTCAATAACTGTGAACTGATCGAGAGACCATCTAAGAAGGATGGGTTCTGCTTCAAGATCTATCACCCGCTAGACCAATCTATCTGGGCCACCAGGGTAAGTATAGAGCATTAGGAAATTTGTCACTTGGTCCAATCCACTGCCAGTAGACTCGCTTGTAGTTATCATGTTTCACAAATGAACCCAAGTGTTTACTTCCAAGTGTATTTCACAGAATTGTTCTTTTTTTCCATACTTGAATGATAAACCCACCAAGAATTTGTTAACAGTGGCAAGTGTTTTCACCGATGAAGCAAGGATTTTTATCAGTTCGTAACTGACCTTCTAAGAATGTTTACACAATTATATTTTGCTTTTGTTTATCGATTTAAAAAAAAAATGAAATGACTTAATTTTGCACCCCAGGGCCCTAAAGGCGAGACCATGGGCTCTATCACACAGCCTCTCCCTGGTAGCTACCTGATATTCAGAGCGCCCTCGGAGTCCGATGGCAAATGCTGGATGGATGCATTGGAGCTTGCCCTGAGATGTTCCAGTCT
This sequence comes from Echinometra lucunter, assembly GCA_029962745.1. Lineage (NCBI taxonomy): Eukaryota > Metazoa > Echinodermata > Echinoidea > Camarodonta > Echinometridae > Echinometra > Echinometra lucunter. The sequence continues at coordinate 25,574,098 of CM057163.1, read as the reverse complement.
GCTGATGCGATCCATGAGGGATGAAACGGCGGGTGTGGCAGGCGAGAAGAAGATGAATGATAACGAGATTTAGAACAAACTTTTCAAACATGAAGGTGAGATAAAGTTAGGCATGATGATGATGATGGTGGTGAAAATGATGATGATGTTTATGATGATGGTGATGGTGATGATGATGATGATGATGGTAGTGATGGTGATATGATAATGAGAAGGAGGAGGAGGATTGTGATAATAATAATATGATAGTGATCAGGATTATGATGATGATGATGATGATGTTGATGATGTTGATGATATTGATGATGATGGTGATGGTGATATGACGATGATGATGATGATGACGATGATGGTAATGATGGGGATGTGATGATAATTATAAGATGATAAGATGATGATGGTGATGATAATGAGGAGGAGGAGGAGGATTGTGATGATAATGATATGATAGTGATCGTGATTGTGATGATGATGATGAGGAGGAGTAGGAGGAGGATTGTGACAGGGAAAAAAATACACGGGGGCTCGGGGCGAATTCGCCCCCGAAACGCCAAAAAGAGCCCTGGAAAACTAAAAAAGAGCCCCTGAAATTCTCATAGGGTCCAATGTAAACTGTAATACAATGTAGAAAATGTGGGTGGGTGGGCTGAAAGAGTAGCCACCGAAAAAAAAAAAAAAATTCCCTGGATTGTGATAATAATGATATGATTGTGATGATGATGATGATGATGATGGTGATGATGTTGATGAGGATCATGATGATGGTTGGCATAATTTGTAATGAAAGCAGTGATAAGAATGAAGAAGAGGATGAGAAGGAAGCTTGCTATAGTGTTGGTTATTATGATGATACTTAACTGTAATAAAATCATCAGATTTGGATGAGGAGGAGGAGGATGAAGATAGTGATAATACAGTGGAAACTCACTATTATGAGGACCTTGGTACCATGACTATAACCTTGTTATATCAGGAAGCTCCTTATATCAGGGTGAAAAAAAAAACATGAAGACCTGAGACCAGCAAAATTACCTTGTTATATCAGGAATCTTGTTATATCAGAACTCTTTATAGCGAGTTTCTACTGCACTGATGCTTGAATAGAGAAAATGGTTACTTAACACTTTGGATGCGAAGTTCGCACCCCAGAACTATTGGCGTTGTGCGAAGTTCACATTTCGATCACAGAGCCTGTAATATCTACACAAAATATCTATTGATTGCTCTGGAGGTTGAAGCATTCACCTTTAACTTTAAATTGTTTACATTTCTTATTCGATTGACTTTCGTATGCATTTGTTATAAATTCCATGGCTTTGTATTGGAAATTAATTGAAATGAAAAAATACTTCAGCACACTAGGGTTCACGGCCCAGCGCACAAAGGGTTGACTGCCTGACAAATGTCACCTTAGAGTAGGGATACACATCCTCAATCCTCATGCATACAAAGGCATCTTACGAGTCTACAAAATCTGTTTGAACACATCCACTGCTTGTTTCATTAGGTCTTGATGAGGATGACCTGGAGAACGAGAGGGAGAAAGACAATGAGAGTAAAAGTGAATCTGAAGTTTCTGAGGTAGAGGAGCTTGCACCACTTGAAGTCATTCAACAAGACACAAGAGAAACAACCTATGTGCCCAATATTTCAGAAGATCTCTGCCTGGTAAGTACTTTAGTCCCATTTAAAAGAAAATTGGAATTGTCCTTTAATTGTAGGAACATGGTCATGGTACTCAATATTTTATTCATTTTGCCCCCCATTGAAAAAAAAAAATCCTTATTTTATCGAAAGAGGTTTTATTTAGATACATAAAAATAACAGTACAAAAAAAAAAAAATGGTTGATTGAGTGATTATGATGCTTTAGTCGATCATCAGTGTCGAAGCTTTATCTCAGGTTAATAGATACCTTTGTTGTCCCCCCCCCCCCTTGGAATTGGAATAGTATCTTCAACATTGTATTTGCTGCTCTTTCTTTGACTCTAGAGGTTAAACACTCCTGTGATTGATACATACTCCTTGTAAGTGAATTAATGATTTTTTTTTTTTAAGTTGACATACTGGAAGATTTTGATTTTTGTGCAAGTATTTAATTCTCTAATGGCTTTGGATCACAACCCAGGGCCCCATTTCATAAAACTTGTTATCAGTAACAAGTTGCAAAAACTGTTATAAGCTACTGAAATCCTTGCATCTAATTGCCCGAGAGCAAATTTGGAATAGAGATGTGGCAGTAGTACTGATAACAAGTTTTGTGAAGCGGGGCCAAGGACTGCCATATTGTTTAGCTTGTTTACGCAGTATGTGTGCCAAGAGTTGATAAAGCACTTGTGCTATTAACCCATTCGTGACAGAGGTCTACATTTTGTGGTTTGGCCTAATATCTTTTGATGCAAAGCCCTAAAAATCATACCAAACATATGAGCAGAAAGAGCAAAAAATTCTACTCATACTGTCTCCATTTTGGTTGCGTCAATATTCGTTGTATGATGCTGAAAATTTTTAAAAGGAAAATAAGCATTAGAATCCTTAAATTGGCAATGTGATAGAAAGTTTAAAATCACCGTTTTCCCCTGCAAATTGGCAACTTTTTGACTTATCATAATTTCTGTCAATTTATATTCATTTCAGATATATGATGTTTTATAAGAAAAATGTAGCAATAAAATAAAAATGTTCGTGTTGCCAATTTGAAGAATAAAAGCTGATCAAATTAGGCTTTAAATAATTCCTGTCACAAATGGGTTAAAAAGAGCATGATTTCATTAGCAGAAAATCATCTGCCTAAAGTTTTTTTACATGTCGTGTTGCGAAGGAAACCCCCAAATGTGGTAAGATTTCAGGATATTTTTTACCCCTCAGCTTGACCCAGTTTCAACTGGGTACCCACTTTGACGTCAAAATGACGTCGAAGTGGGTACCATGTCGCGCACTTTTAGCTAAATGCGCGCAAGGTATAATACATATTGTACAGTCTAGCGCGCAGCACAAATGTAATGCGCGAAGCTGGGTACCCGCTTTGACATCATACCTCATACTCACATTTTTTGGTTAACTCTTGACTTTTTATGAGAAAATTAGCCAAAATGCATTGATTTCGATTGAAAATCATCAAATTTTTAATGTTATTCTTCTTAGAATTCTATTCTCGATCATATATCAAAAAAAAAAAATTACCATTGTGTAATCACTTTAAGGCTTGTTCAGATATGAGGAGACAAATCCCTGCAACAAGTCCCTGTAAAATTTTTAGTGTACAAATCATCGGAGTATGAGACGACAAAAAAAAATGTCGCCGAGGCGGGAGACACGTTTTTTGTTGCCTCACTGCAAAACACTGTGGACCAATTAAATTCTTTGAATATTAGCACAGGAAATGTTGTCATGAGTTTGTCAACGCAAAGCTGTCTTTTATTTGGGAGTTCATGCGTTAATGCGCATTTATTAACATAAGTGGGGTTGTTTGTCGTGCCATATCTGAACACTGAAAATGTGGGGATTTGTCACCTCATGTCTGAACAAGCCTTTAGTCGGCTAAAGCTTCTAATGGGTTAATGTCAAGTTTGAAATCTCTGTTATGGATTGTAGGATATTTCACAGACGGAGACTCTAGGAGAGGAAAACAAGAGTCTAATCTGGACTCTGATAAAACAGGTCCGGCCTGGAATGGACCTGTCTCGTGTCGTCTTGCCAACATTCGTCCTGGAGCCCAGGTCCTTCCTGGACAAGCTCTCGGATTTCTACTTCCATGCTGACATCATCGCAAAGTGAGTCAATGTGTGAGAGGAGGAAGATGATGATGATGATATTATGATGGCAGGGATGATGATGAAGAGGTGATGATGATGATGTTGGTGGTGATGATGGTGATGATGGTGGTGGTGGTGATGACGATAGTGGTGATAACGATGATGATGATTGTGTGGTGGTGGTAATGATGGTGATAATGATGGTGATTATAGTGATAGTGTTGGTGGTGCTGGTGATGGTGATAATGATGGTGATGATGGTGATGATGATGGTGATGATGATGGTGGTGATAATGATGGTGATGATGTTGATAGTGATGGTGGTGGTGGTGGTGATTGTGATGTTGATGGTGATGATGATGGTGATGATGATTATGGTGATGATGGTGATGATGGTGATGGTGATATTGATGATGGTGACGATGGTGATGATGATGGTGATGATTATTGTGATGATCATGATGGAGATGATGATCATGGTGATGATGGTGATGATGATTGTGATGATGATTGTGAGGAGGAGGAGGATGGTGATGCAGGTGATGCTAGTAATGCTCATGATGAAAGTGGCTTTGATGGTAATGGTAAATGGTAATGATGATAAGAGTATTGTTCATAATAATTATTATTTTGATTATCACCGGTAAATTTTATTAATTGAATTACTTAATACCTGCTGAATAAAATTCCTGCAAATATTCCTTCTTTCTGTTCTTTTATCAGAGCCGTACTAGAAGATGATGCATTTTCCGGAATGAAAGAAGTCGTACGGTGGTATCTATCAGGGTTCTACAAGAAACCAAAGGTATGTAAGTTTTGCATCCTTCTCTTCTACCTCTTTGCATCCTTCTCTTCTACCTGTTTGTCTTTTCTAGTATTCTTTTCTTCTTTTTTTTCTTTTTTTTTTCTGCTTCTTCTTCTTCTTTCTTCTTCTTCTTTTTATTCTTCTTCTTTTCCTTTTTTTTTATTCTTCTTCTTTTTCTTCTTCTTTTTCTTTTTTTTTATTCTTCTTTTTCTTCTTCTTTTTCTTCTTTTTCTTCTTTTTCTTCTTCTTTTTTTCTTTTTTTTCTTCTTCTCCTACTTTTTCTCCTTCTTCTTCTCCTTCTACTTATTATTCCCCTTCTTCTCCTCATTATTCTCCTTCTTCTACTCATTTTTTTCTTTTCCTATCCTTCTTAGTTGTATATCTATACTTGAAAAAAATCTGGTTATTTTTATTGTCTTTGTCCTGTATGTTATGTTTTATTTACCTTGTTCTTCAATATTCTCTTTTAGTCTTGCTTTGTCTGTAACATTTCAATATTCAAACTCACAAATCTATTGTACAAGCATTGTCTATATCAATCTAGCAGTGTCTTTGTGTTTCATTTGTTCTTTCCAAACTGTCTCATTCTGTCTGATCTCATTCATTTTATGTATTCAGCATCAATGTGAAAGTTATCATGAGATACTCTTTGACATTTTTCTGTTGCAGGGTTTGAAGAAGCCATACAATCCTATCATAGGAGAGACATTCCGATGTTTATGGGAACACCCAAAGACCAAAACAAGGACATTCTACATAGCAGAACAGGTAACTCAAAGTATACCAATGACCGAAGTATAAAAACAGCTAGTATGTAGGAAATCGACCTCGGGAGACTACTCAGTGTTCTGAGGATTAATGTTTACTCCCTAGATTGCTGTAACACTGAAAAAGGAAACCATTGAACATTTCTTTTATAATTGTATTTTTAGCAAAACACTTGGGGTTAATGTAGAAGACTGATGTCTTCGCCTTCTTTCATGCTTAAGTTGACTCCTAAGAATATGTTTTTGGCTATAAAGAAAACGAAATGATGAATTGAACTGTATTATTGCGCTCGTAAAACAACAGTTATTTTTTTCTAGACCTTACTTGTATTTCACAAAATAGAAAAAATAATTGAGACTGATTGAAAAGATGGGCATTTTTGTTCTCTCTCTCTCTCTCTCTCTCTCTGGTAATGCCAGGTATCACATCATCCGCCAGTGACAGCTTTCTACATCACCTACCGTAAGGAGGGTTTCTGCATCAGTGGGAGCATCCTAGCAAAGAGCAAGTTCTATGGGAACTCTGTCTGTGCTGTCATGGATGGCGTTGGGAAACTCACGCTTCTAAGCCGTGGAGAGGATTACCTCATAACGATGCCATATGCAAACTGCAAAGGTAAGAATAGACAGTTTAGTCAAACTGTTGAGGTTTGTGAATCGAAGAGATGTTTACCTTTAGTAGATTACCCGTAAAAGAAGATATTTTACTTATAATTTGTAAAACTAAAACCACCTGTACCACCTGTCACAGAATCAGCAGATTAGCTGTTTTGTAGCCACACAAAACGGCAACAAAACAGCTACAAAATGGCTACAAAAGGGCTATAAAACTGCATTTTGCAAATTTAGTTCACTGTGTGTGAAACCTTTTCTTTGTTAGACCACATGTCCTACAGGAACTTGGTTTGTGCCCAAATGGATTGGGTCTGTAAACTTGTGATATCATCCCTTTGTTTGCAGGTATTCTGTATGGCACATTAACCATGGAGTATGGTGGCAAGGTGACACTAGAATGTGAGAAAACTGGCTACAGGACTGAAATTGAATTCAAGCTCAAGGTATGTACTACTGCTAAGTAGGGCTGTAAATTTAGCACCATGTTCGGGTTCGGTTCGGTTCGGCAGAGTTCAGCACTTTTATTTCCGAACTTTGGTTCGGTTTGGGGTTCGGCAGTACAGTAAAAACAAATGAAAGGGTGAGCATCGATAACAAATGACCAACAGAACCCGTGCTATTAATACTGCACTTGGAAGTCACTCTTTCTTATAAATATATTTTGTATGACAAAAAATAGTTACTGCATTTATTGCATGCGATTCTTTGTTAATTATTTTATTTTCTGAATGAAAGGGAAAGAAAATTTTCATAAACTGATTAAAAGAAAACATGAGAAAATTTTAAAAAACAAAATAAAGGAAAGGAACGAAAATATTAAAAGAAATTATCAATAAAGCAGTATTTTTCTAATTTTTGATTTTAAAAAAATATTTATTTAGTATTATGATCGATTATGAATTTTAATCAATTGGAGCCACAAAAGCTTTCACCAAGAGCTTGGCTGTATTATTGCTCCCAAAGTTAATGCGATGGGCAGTCCTAATTGCATTGGCGGGAAAGATTCATGCAACTGATGGAAGAACGCATGATCAAGCGCATGTGCCATGTGCTTCATCAGGACTTTCCAACAGTGCTGAAACTTTCCTGCAAAATGCGATTGGTTCAGGAACGGACTTGCTCCAATCCCACCAATAACTTTGGGGGCGATTTTCTAATTTTCCGTCGCCCCCGAAATCATTTTTTCGGCCGATTTCGGGAGCTCTTTCAGGCGTTTCCGGGGCGAAAAAAAAAAAACTAAAAAAAAAAGAAAAAGGATTTAGAGGGCGCCATGAGGAACGACGGCATCACGCAATTTGGAAGTGCTGAATAATTCGTTAAAATCCTACGAAATCCACGGAATGAACTGCAAATAATAACTGATTTTGACATGAAATGAGTGGAAACAAGGAAAAGAACAAAAGAGGACCATATTTGTTACGATCTAACAAGTTTACGAGAGATTTGAACATGTCTAATAATCAAGACACCACGGAAGAGGACCATGCATTAGAAGCTGGGAAGACATCAGACATGGTAACACGTGCAGATTTTCAAAAACTGTCTAACCAGATTCTACAACGTTTGGATACATTGGGCTCTCAGATGACTGCTATCAAGAAGGATATTTCAGGAATGCATACAACACTTGCTGATCTACAGGTTGCAGCAGCAGATTCGGCTTCAAGAATAAGCGCAATTGAAAATCAGGAAATTCCGAAGCTAAGAAAGGAGAAAAATGCTATGGAAGCACAAATTAAGGATTCTATCCTTGCTCTGGAGCTACACGATCGCAAACTCAACCTTCTGCTGTACGGAATAGAAAAGGAGAAAGATGAAAATATTGAAAGGAAAGTAAGAAGCAGCATACAGAAGTTAGGTTTTACCCAGGAGGAAACGAGTAAAATGAAGTTCGTAAACGCCCACAGGCTTCCAAGACGTCAGATTCAGGGGGAGCAACGCAGAGGTCCGGATCCAATCATCGTTCGATTTATGAGTATGTTCGATCGCGATGCAGTATTGAAAAAATATCAGCAAAGTCAGCTGAAGAAAAATCACCATGCTCAACCAAGTTCTGATAGTCCACGGCTTCGAGTTGTCACGGATCTTCCATTACAATTGAAAAAGCGACGGTTTGAGTTGGAAAATCACGCCTATCAATTGAGGAAAAATGAAAATAAATCAACAAGGATCCGTCTAAATGGAATCAAGCTAACCCTAGAGTGTCGAGTAAAGGGATCAACATCACCTTGGACAGCACTTGTAAACGCTTGAAAAGAAGTTGGTGAGCAAACCTCTGTACAATCACATATTTATCATGTTCATTGATTCAATGTAAAACATTCAACAAAATATTGTAAAAATGTGAGCACCTTTGAAAGAAAATATTGTATCATGAATATGTAATTTCACTGTGAAAGTGTTTTTTTTTTTCTCACAGTGAGTATGGATAAAAATTCCATTGGCTTGTTCTGATATTCTGAAAATACAGAATATATGGAATAACAATACTATGATTGTCCGAATCCAGGATAGTTTCTCAAAGAAAATACAGAACTAATTCAAAACAGTATATAAAGTAAAGAAAAATAAATAAAACATATTTATCATGTTCATTGATTCAATGTAAAACATTCAACAAAATATTGTAAAAATGTGAGCACCTTTGAAAGAAAATATTGTATCATGAATATGTAATTTCACTGTGAAAGTGTTTTTTTTTTCTCACAGTGAGTATGGATAAAAATTCCATTGGCTTGTTCTGATATTCTGAAAATACAGAATATATGGAATAACAATACTATGATTGTCCGAATCCAGGATAGTTTCTCAAAGAAAATACAGAACTAATTCAAAACAGTATATAAAGTAAAGAAAAATAAATAAAACATATTTATCATGTTCATTGATTCAATGTAAAACATTCAACAAAATATTGTAAAAATGTGAGCACCTTTGAAAGAAAATATTGTATCATGAATATGTAATTTCACTGTGAAAGTGTTTTTTTTTTTTCTCACAGTGAGTATGGATAAAAATTCCATTGGCTTGTTCTGATATTCTGAAAATACAGAATATATGGAATAACAATACTATGATTGTCCGAATCCAGGATAGTTTCTCAAAGAAAATACAGAACTAATTCAAAACAGTATATAAAGTAAAGAAAAATAAATAAAACATATTTATCATGTTCATTGATTCAATGTAAAACATTCAACAAAATATTGTAAAAATGTGAGCACCTTTGAAAGAAAATATTGTATCATGAATATGTAATTTCACTGTAAAAGATTTTTTTTCACAGTGAGTATGGATAAAAATTCCATTGGATTGTTCTGATATTCTGAAAATACTGAATATATGGAATAACAATACTATGATTGTCCGAATCCAGGATAGTTTCTCAAAGAAAATACAGAATTAATTCAAAACAGTATAAAGTAAAGAAAAATAAATAAAACAATTAAGTATTAATAACCTATAAAAATTGCTATCACAGATGGGAAACAACTATGATAATAATTTCCACTTTATGTTTGAAGTAGCAGATATATAGATTCACTTAATAACAAAATGCCAAAGAAGGTATAGACTAAGATGAATAGTATTTGCTATAAATGTATATTGGTTATATGCTATGATTTTTTTTTTTTTTATATAAATATATTAAGTTGAAGTGTGGAACAACCAGTATTAATCTATGTATGCATACTATCTCATGTAAAAAGAAGAAGAAAGGTGACTTTTATATCAGTACATTGATGTATTTTTTGTATCATTCACTCAAACAGCACAGACCACAGATTATTTGCCATAGATATACGCATGGCTTGTGGTGATACAATTTTTAAGACATGAAATTTTAATTGACAGATTCTACAATGAATAATACTCAAACATTAAAAACATCCAATATATAGATAGTGAAGTAGACATAAGCTTGTGAAACTAGAAAAGGTGGAATATATAATGACTTCATAGCTTGTATAGAGAGAGTAGTCATTTTCAAGTTTAACAATTTTGGAATAGAATGATGATATAATTATATTAATACGAGAAAAAAAAAACAAGTTGTGACATTAAAAATGTCCTAATTAAACGTAAAGAATATTTTTTTGAATTATATTCAGAACGAAATGGAAATAAAATACATGATTCCATTCATTCACTTTATACAATTCTTGCAGTCATTAATGCATAGTTTTAAGTGTTTGAGCGAGTATGTCCGCATACACTCTAAAAACAAGGGATGTTGACTTAGCATTTGGGGGGTTGGGGGGGTGGCGACATTTTCTAAGTGTTGCATTTACCACTTTAAGTGGTTCTACCCAACACTTAAAATGTTGGATTCAGCTTTATACAAGTTTGGATTTGGCATTTGGGAAGGGTTGTCGCTCCTCCGGCCTTTCAGGTGTTGATTTGGTATTCGATTTTTTTTTTTTTTTTAGAGTGTAATCATGATAATTAGACGAGCAATCGAGTTGATCAATTATAGTTTTTACAGAGAGTTAAGATATTTTCTATTTTTCAAAAGGAACATTTTTTTTTTTTTTTTTTTTCTTCCTTGAATATTTACTTGATAAATACTGTAAACATTTTTCGGAATATTAATATGAAAAGAGCATTCATATGACTGTCAAATGAGAAGAGATCAATATTATTGTGTGTATTAAGCGAGAACATAAGAAATAGGCATGTTTATAATGCAATTTACATTAAGTATTTTCAAGATGTATTTTGACCTCGGTTATGTTTCTTTGAAAAACTAATACGAGGAGATCTGTAACTCAATTGATGAAAGTAGCATAACTATTAGCAATTTTCTTCAGCCTGATTTTCTTGGGAATTTTTAAAAGCTGATGGAAGAATGATCAGGAAGTAAACTGAAGAAACTTTGATTTATGTTTAAGTCATTTTAGATAATTTGGTTGAACACAGACATAAAAAAAAATTGAGAACTCAATAGGCCAAAGGTGCTGTAAATAGCAAATATATATATATTATTATCACTTCCATTACTTTTTTTTTTTTTTTTCATTATTTACAATTGCATCTACTATAAAAACAAAATATTTTAGGGTTTCGAAGCTTTTACCCTTTTCATTTGGATAATTATAAACACATTCTACAGCACCGGAATCGCTGTTCGCCTATTCTCATTTCAATGACCTGTGTTCATCTTAATTTATTCCTACATTGCATTTACCTTGTTATGTTAAACGGTTGTAAATTCCCGGTCACACACTAGATATCTTTTTTTAGGAACGAATGACGGGAAAGAATGCTCTTTCATAAAATAAGGGCAAGGTTCAAGCTCTTTACAGATTTTACGCTCTTATGTAAGAAATGGATTTCGTAGGAGACCCCATGGGAAAGTCCTACTCTCCCTTGTTATGTGTGGTATTTATGAAGGGAAACGCAGTGCGAGTCTCTTGTCTTGTTCAGGTGTTGTTTCGGAGTCGTCTTTTATGTTTAGAGTGCTTGTTAGATTACTCTTATTTTTATTTTATTTTTTCCTTCTTTCATTGTCGGAGGAGAGGGTTTCGCCTATGGTGGTCATGGACGTTCCCACCTTGCCTCTTGCTCATAGCAGGAAGCTTACTCTTCGGAGTTACCCTGGGTTTTTTGGGGGGTCTGGGATGGAGGGGGGACGGGGGCTTCAATTTTTGGGATCCCGTTGGTGGGGGATTGGCTCCGGTTTTCGGCTATTTGTTTTATATCGTTTTTTTTTATGAGTCTCCAGATTAGTTGTAAATTGATCTCCCTCAATGTGAAAGGAATTAGAGATAGTGATAAAAGAGACCGTATCTTTTTTGGTGTAAAGATAAAGGGGCCGATATTGTCTTTTTGCAAGAAACCTTTAGTACTAGGGAATGTGAGGATAGATGGGATTCATCGTGGGACGGCACCAGTTATTTTAGTCATGGTTCAGCTCATAGCAAGGGTGTATTAGTTTTAATTGCGCCAACGGTAGATATAGAGATATTACAAGTCTTAAGAGACAATGAGGGTAGATTTATATTCATAGATTGTAAGTTTCAAGGGTTAGGTTGATTTTAGGAAATGTATATTTTCCTACAAGAAATTTTGAAAATGAACAATTGCAATTTCTAAAAAAAATACGGAATACCCTTGCTAAGTTGAATAAAGATAGACACCCTGTTATAATAGGTGGTGATTTTAACATGATTAGGGACAATAATTTAGATTATAACGGACAATCTCTAAATAGGATTTCAAATAGATTTAATCGAGACTTCGGACAATTTATGGAAGACTTTCAATTTTTTGATGTTTGGAGAGTTAGACATCCCCTGAAAAGACAATTTACATATATGCAAAAGAACCCCTTCATGCAAAGCAGACTTGATTACTGGATAATTTCAGAATGTTTAGAGGAAATGGTTATAAAGTGCGATATAATTCCATCTGTGGCCCCTGATCATCATTCAATTTTGTACACTTATTCGACAAAACAAAAAATAAAGTTATTGGTAGGAAGAGGTCATATTGGAAGTTTAATAACAGTTTATGTGAAAATGAAGATTATGTTAAAGAATTAAAGAAAGAAATTCGTGAATTGAGAAATGAATTGCAATCTGAAATAAAAGATAAAAGGTTGTTATGGGATTTTCTAAAAATGAAAATTCGAAGGTTTACACAAAAATTCTCGAAAAAATTGGCTGATAAAAGAAGGATAATGAAAACGGATTTAGAAAGAGAAATACAGTTTTTAGAAGAACAATTGAAAGATCGTACTGATGCAAATACTTTAGAAAAACTAGAAAATACAAAAGAGAAATTAAGGGAAATCTATAGTTATGTTAATGAAGGTCTTAAGGTTCGATCTCGTGCCTCCTGGTATGAATGTGGTGAAAGAGACTCGCGTTATTTCAACCAGTTGATGCAAAGTAATAAAAGAAAAACCACAATTAAAAAAATAAAAACCACAGATGGAAACATCTGCTGTGATGAAAAAAGAATAAGTGAAGAAATCAGGACATTTTACAGTAGGTTGTATGATAAAGTAGTGTGCGTGTGTTCGGATAACCTCTTTGATGAATTTTTTCAAGGATTACCTAAATTGGCGGAGACATCTCGAGAACTTTGTGAAGGAGTAATAACTAACAAAGAATGTCTAGAAATTTTAAAAGAATTGAAACATAACAAATCACCTGGAAATGACGGTCTTTCTTCGGAGTTCTACTATACTTTTTGGCCGGATATTGGAGATTTAGTTAAAGATGCTTTAAATGAGGCATATTGGTCCGGGGAACTGGCTTCGTCGCAAAAACAAGCAGTTATTACGTTAATCGCTAAAGATGGGAAAGATCCTCTTTTATTGAAAAATTATAGACCCATATCCCTTCTTAACGTAGATTATAAAATTTTAACAAAAATTTTGGCTAAGCGAATCAAGAAAATACTTAATGAAATCGTTGAGGGGGATCAGGTGGGTTACATACAAGGTAGAAATATTGGTGAAGCCATTCGTACTATAGATGATGTTATTTTTCATACATCCCATTTTAATCTACCTGGTTTTTTGTTAGCTATAGATTTTGAGAAGGCTTTTGACTCGTTATCACATCATTTTCTTCAAAAGGCTCTGACGGCTTTCGGTTTTGGTCCATCCTTTCAGAGATGGGTCAAAGTTTTGTATACTGACACTTTAAGTTGCGTTTTAAATGAAGGAAATTCCACCGGCTATTTTGAAATAAAAAGGGGGGTAAGGCAAGGGGATCCTCTTAGTCCTTACCTCTTTATTTTGTGTATTGAAGTAATGGCTCATAAATTACGAAAAGATAATCTGATTGAAGGAATTAAATTTGGAGATGAAGAAATTAAATTAGCTCTTCATGCAGATGACATGACAGTTTTTGCTCGTAATGTAAAATCAGTTGATGGACTAAAAGTTCTATTTGCAGATTTTGAAAAACTTTCTGGATTAAAAATCAATAATGACAAAACTAAAGTATTAAAATTAGGTTCAAGTCAACATTTAAATTATGACTTCTCCTTCGGCGAGATCGTGGATTTTCTTAAAGTTTTAGGAGTATTTTTCACCTTAGATGAACATAAGAAAGAAGATCTAAATTACAAAGAAATCTTAAGCAAAATTAAAACACTCTTGAACTTTTGGAAGCTAAGGGATATAACGCTTATGGGGAAAATTCAACTATTGAAGGTGCATATCTATTCTAAAATCCTCTTTCGAGCGTCTCTTACTCCTGTTCCTAAGTGGGTTTATGAATCATTGGATAAATTATCTTTTGATTTTTTATGGAAAGGTAAGAAAGACAAATTAATAGGAATACAATGTCTTTAGAATATAAGCAAGGAGGATTAAAGATGTTAAACTTCCCTGTACAGGTAAAGGCACAGCGAATAATGTGGATTAAAAAACTTTTAAATAAAGATGAAGATATGAAATGGAAACAGTACTTTAATTTTGCCACTAAACATTTGGGTGGAGATTTGTTATTTTCATGTGACTATATACCAGGTTTATTAAAAGTAACAGCTTCCAAATTTTACATGGACTTATTAGAAGAGTGGGTAAATATAAGACATATTAGAAGTACAGAGTTTGGGAAAGTGGTGATTTTTAATAATAAGCTTATTCGATATAAAGGGAGTTGTATATTTGATAAGATTCTATACGATAAAGAGGTTTATAGATTGCATCATATTTTGGATAATAACGGTAAACTAAAATGTGATACACATTTTCTTAATTTGAATTTAGATGCAAATGATGTTGAAAAGATTAAGCATATTTATGCCTGTTTACCCGTTAGTTGGAAGAACAATATTGAAATAAATGCAAAGCATAACTCTGGAATCGATTTCAATTTGGGTAAGAAAACGACTAATTTAATGTTTTTAAAATCAAAAGAAATTTACGAACAGCTGTTGTATAAAAATGAAATTAAACCTTCTATTTTTGACAGAATTAGAACGAATTATGATCTTACCAATAAGGAAATAGAAAGTATATTTTTAAGACTAAGATATTGCACACTGAATAGTCGATTAAGGGAGTTCCAGTATAAACTCTTGCATAATATTATATACACTAACCACCACCTTTTCCGTTTTGGTCTTATTTCGACCAATTTATGCTCATTTTGTGAAAAGGAAGAAGAAACGTATGAACATCTATTTTATACTTGTGAATTTTCAAAATCACTTTGGGATCTGTGTGCAAGAAGTTTAAATTTCGAAATAAATCAATTTAGTTGGCAGGAAATTCTTTTTGGGAAGCAGGAAAAAAGTAAAGGTAAATATCAATTAATTAATCATGTCTTGATTTTAGTTAAATATCTTATTTACAAAAACCGAGAATTAAAAAAACCTCCTTCATTGATTGAAATAAAAAAAATAGTATTAAGGGGGATCAAAGAGAAGAAAAGAAATTAGCAACAAAGAGGGGGACTCTTACAATCCATTTCTCTAAATGGGAAAACTTAAATATTAGACCATGTATTGGAGCCCAGAGCCAGTTCTCCACCGGATAGGGGATGGGGGTGCCTAAGGGAGGGTCGGGGGGGGGTAGGGACCAGGGCTGAGTTTTGTAGTTGAGTTTGAATTTATTTGGGTAAAGAGGCCGAGGTGATGGGTTTTTTTAAAAAAAATATATATGCTGATGGCTTCAATTCGTTTAGGGTTCATTAATGATTTATTTATTATTTTATGTTTTTTATTTGACAACTGAAAAGAAAATTCAATATGTTGAATTTACTGTAGAGGTTTCTTCTTGATGCATATAATTATCATCAATGTTATTTATAATTATGTATTGGAAAATGTCTGACATTGTGTTTTATTGTAACATTCATGAAAAAAAAAATGATGTTAAATTTATGAGTTGTCTAGGTATTTGTAAAGACATCAAAGTTCTATTTGTTATATATATTTTATTTTGTATATGAATTGAAGTTGTCAATAAAAACTACTCATTAAAAAAAAAAAAAAAAAAATCAATTACAACCTTATTACGATCGATTACAATCGTAAGTATCTTTGGGCATATTTTGAAGCTTTTTAACATGATTTTTGGGGAAAACAAATAGAATTCATGGTGCCAAATATTTTGAAATTTATCAGAATCAAAGGAAAAATGAGACACAAGCTATATTTTAGTGGTTTTCGATCTTTTATTTTAAGAAAAACTTTTAGAAGATGAATTAAAAGAAATCCCACCAATAAATGTATGTATTAATTTTGGAATAAAAGAAAGGTTGTATCTCCACTTTAGGCGCAAATATTCTAATTTAGAAGTGATAGGCGCCTCTAAATTCAAAAACCAACCAACCAACCACTTTAGCATAATGAATTTACAACAAGGTTCTCACCGAGGACTGAGTCAATGATTCTGTGTTAAACTGCCGAACTTCCGAACTTGACCTTTGAGTTCGGTTCGGTTCGGTCCTGTTTGGAAGTGCCATGTTCGGGGAACTTCCGCTCGGTTCGGCGGTTCGGTAACAGCCCTACTGCTAAGGCGTTTTATGTTATGTTGTCGTGCGAAAGAAGGCATCCGGGATGCAAAATACAAAAATGCAAAAACCAAAATGTCTATTTTGACATATTGGAATGGAATTTTAGTAAAGATCATGCCACAAGGAGATAGTGTATCACTTTACAAGGTCTACATGCTACCTGTGAAATTATCAGTCACTGTTTGTAAAATTTGATTTTCAGTGATTTTCCTTTTTGCGTTCCGGACGCGTTCTTTCGCACGACGACTGAAAGATAAGATGCCTAATTGCTGTTCCACACAAAACAGTGTGCCATCTCCACTCCTTGGGAAGCATTCCAGCTAGGGGCCATTTTACAGGCGCACACATGCCACTCTAACTACATCGACATCCGCATTCTACTGAGTACCTGTTTGACACCTGGGTTGAGAGTGGCAAATGTGGATTTAATGTCTTGCCAAAAGACATTTGTGCCTGGCTGGGATTTAAACGCTTTGAGTGGGAGTCAAGGGAACGAACCACTCTATCATGACACCTCCACTACTTCTCATTTATCAGTGAAAATATGTATCCATTGTATGGTGTAGATGTGTGTCACATTATATTATCCATGATGTAGTGCCCCTCTTCACTTTGAAAATGCATTTGTGGTTTGGAGTTTTGGTGGTTTTGTGTTAGCCTGTCCACTGATAATCAGCTGTGGTCAATTTTAAAGCAGTGACAAGAATCATACCATATGTGAACTTCCACTGAAAAACCTCACACATGCAGCATGTTGCCTGGAATTGATTTTATTCTTGGTCTCGGCTCAATAAGAATGAGTTGTTTTATTTTGGAATTCCAGAAGATATTTTTTATTGTCGTTTGTTTTTTGTTTTGTTTTGTTTGTTTGTTTTTTGTTTTTTTTAAGCCCGCATAATTTTGCAACATCAAGATATGCAATGATATTAGTCTCATTGAAATCCTTGTCGATGAGAATTTTCTCCTTTAGTTGACGTCACAAAGAGTATAAGCGCACTGCTGGCCATCGCCTACCTAAAAATTGTTGGAGTGAAAAAATATAAGATAGACTAAAAAAATGACTCACATGTGGCTGCTGCAGTGCTGAATCAATCCTTTGGTTAGGATCTAGGAGTGCGTTATGTAATAGTCCATATTAATTTTTTCCCTTAATCTCTATCTTTCCTACTCTCTTTTCTTTTAGCCGTTCCTTGGTGGTAGCGACTCATCCAACCAGATCAATGGCAAGATCAAGTTTGGCAAGGAGACTCTTGCAACACTCAGCGGCAAGTGGGTGAGTGTCCAGACTAAACAGGATGTGTGTGCTCAATGTGTGTTTCTTTCCAGTTTATGAAATGTTAAAGAAAAATGTCTTTGTACTTAACCTGTTGGACACAATTTGATATTGGTATAACACACACTTTCAATAGACTCCAGCCCGAGTTATCTCGGTCTTCGTGCTCATCGGGTTAAGTTCATCTTGCCATTTCCTAGTTTTTGGTCCGTTGGGGTGCTTGTTTAATTTCTTTTTCTTTTGTATTTCTGGGGATATTTCTTCTTTAAACCCCCCAAAAGCCATGTTATTTGAGCCATTCCACAGCTGGGGTAGGGGGCTAATTCCGCCATGAAACGTTGGGGCATAATTTCTTCGCGTTGTGGACATTTTGCCCAAAATGTCAAGGCGGTGGAATCCCCGCCCCTCATAGGGTTAATAAGTGTAAGCTTATCAGTATTTAGTGCTATTGTAGTACAGTATTAAATTTGGTTTGATCGTAATTGCTTTGTTTCATTTCTTCTTTTTTTTTTTCTTTTATTTCCACACAGGATGAAGAGGTATACATCAAGGATAAGAGAACAGAGGTAGGTCCAATCAGAAATGTTATTTTAATGATCTCTAAAACTTGTTACATGTGTTGATCAAAATTTTCTTTTTTTTTGTTTGTTTCAATTTTCAAAACCTTATCACCACATGTTGCCATGTCTGCCCTCATACTAAGTTATCAACCCCCTTGTGGGGGGAATTGGGGGATGCATTCCTTCCCCCCCCCCCCCCCAACACACACTTTTTGAAGTGATGTATGTACAAGTTTCAAGCTTCAAAGTTAATTGATTGAAATCCATTTGGATAATTCTCACTTTTTCACAGAATATAACAAAATTTAACAACATTTAAATATGTATCAATGGGGGTATCATCCCCACCCCCTTTTGAGGACCTCTCTATACTAATGTAATATTAAATAATATCCAGTTTGCATAACTACTACATGCATATCTCATATTTTCAACAGAATTCTGAGTTGTTCTGGGCAGTCACCCCGGAAGTGAAAAACAGTCGGTTGCGGAGGTCAACAGTCAGCGTGGATGAGCAAGCTGAGAATGAGTCTGAAAAGTAAGTCTGACACTCTGAACTCTTGAACTATACAAGAAGCTGCCACTGTTTGTTGTATTGTTCCTATTATTGTTATTGATATTGATTATTTTATTCATTATTATATAGTAGTAGTAGTAGTAGTAGTAGTAGTAGTAGTAGTAGTAATAGTAGTATGATTATCATTATGATTATTATTGTTGTTGTTGTTATAACATTATAACCTGTCATAGGGTGAATCCAATGAATCGGTTTATTTCATCACAATAGGGCAGGAGAGTGTTAAGGCAAATCGAACGTGCGTTAAGGTGACTCCGACTATTAGGCTGAGACAAAAGGATTCGCCCTAATGCCACAATAGAATGAATATTATCAGTAGTAGTAGTAGTAGTAGTAGTAGTAGTAGTAGTTGTTGTAGAAGTAGTATTATTATTGTTGTTGTTGTTTTGTTATTTGTATTATGGTAATTGTTATTGATTAATTATTCATCATTGTTACTTTTTGCCTTGCCCTGCCTATTCTTGGACATGTTGATGTCGTCAATTGGGCACCAGTGAAGACATGGCCACTACTCTGCTCCATCTGTCCCTGTCCTTAACCTCTCTCTGGAATTTTGCCATCTCTTTCATTGTCTTTTTCCCTTGCTTCTTCCTTGGACCGTTCCTGGAAGGATTGTCTTTAATAGCAAGGCATATTGAATGGGAGATGTGTTCGTACAACCTTCATTCCTGGGGTTTGTTACACCTGTGAGGAGGTCTTCATAGGGACCTATTTCCTGTTCAATTTTCCTGCTGATTTTTTCATTTGTCACGTGGTCTCTGAAGTAGATGATAAAGTTATTCATTAGTTTCAACTGTTCCTTGACAGTATTTTGTGCTATTTTTCAGGTAAAATACCGCAGGTTTCAAGCAAAATACTGCTTTTCCTGAATTTTGGTTACTGTACAGATCTATAGCTGTAATGTAGGGTGTACTCTTCTTGCACTCATAATACTTCTTTTCAGACAGAAAAATACTGTAGAACTTGATAAAAGGTTGGCCTCCCTAGATTTTTGTTGTAGCATCTCATCTTTGTTGCCAGGATCTTCCTTTGTAGCTCTGCTGTGAATGTCCAAATTTCACAGGCACACAGGACACCTGACATATCAAGGGATTATTAGTTAACACTATGAACATGACAGACAAAGAAAGCGGACAAAATAAACAACCCCTCATTCTACCCTTCACAATGGTTCTGGTAGTCAAAAGAACATCCCTTCACTGCTATTGTCTAAAATATGTGGAACAGGCGTCACAAGCATATTCACCTGGAACTACATGATTAAACATAATAGCTGTGAAGGGATGTTCTTTTGACAACCAGAACCATTGTGAAGGGTAGAATGAGAGGTTGTTTATTTTGTCCGCTTTCTTTGTCCGCCATGTTCATAGTGTAACCACTTTATTAAAAGTCAACCTCTTTTAGTACATCAACTCAAGCTCTGCTTATAACGATCCCTTTTTCTCTGTATAATTTTATGCGACTATACGTGTTGAAAGATTGTTAATTTGTAATGATGTATATGGAAACGAATGAACATCAAATCAGTGAATTCTTTTTCAAATTTCCTTCAGGCTGTGGAGACACGTGACGGCTGCACTAGCCAGAGGAGATGTCCATGAAGCCACCAAAGAGAAATTCATCTTAGAAGAACAGCAGAGGAATGGGCACAAGGAGAGAAAGATCAAGATGGTGGAATGGGTCCCCAAACTGTTTGAGAGAGACGATATCACGGGAGATTGGATCTATAAACATACAGAGTAAGTATAGAGCTTGAGTGAAGAAGTCAAATAATCTTTCATCATTAAAATTTCATATTTTCTCCATTATCCCTAAAGATGGTGCTTGTCTCTTTGTGAAATGAACATATATTGTGTCAAATACATTTTCCCATGATATATCTTGAGGTACATGTAAAGGGCGGCAAGCTGCACTGTGAGAGATATTGGAAAAAATATGAAATTTTGTGTACACAACGTATTGAAAGTTGCGCTCTAAAACCTGCCATTTTGAAGCAACATTGCCAATTGGAGTAAATCAAGGCTTTTCAACCTTTCATAACTTTCTCATTTTGTAACCGATTTTGAGAAACTCTTTATAAATTATAATTGTTTTTGTTACTTCATACGCTTCATTACGTTATATCATGTTTCTGTGTTTACTAGGTTTGTTTTCTTTCTTTTTTTGTATTGCCTTTTTCTGTAGTTTACATAATGTAATTGTTATCCTTAGTTATACTTTTAATCATTTCCTTATCACTTGTAAAGCGCTTAGAAACATAAGAATTAAGCGATATAGAAAAGTAATTTATTATTAGTAGTATTATAAATTACTCCTCTCTGTCCCCTCTTTTCATTAGAATTGATTTTCCCCAGGGTTCATTATGTACTCGTATGCAGTATGGTAAGGTGGTCAGGCAGTCACTCCGTTGCAAATCTTGCGGATCAAACAACATGTACTTTCCTCATTTTTCAAGCAATGCTAAAAAATTTAGCGCTCAAATTGGGGTGGGGATTTTTATCAGGTTCAGTGATATTTCTAGTATTCTTTTATCATATTTTTCAGCACGAGACCGTGGGACGTCCTGAATGACATTGAGCAGTTTGAGGTAGATGGAGTGATCCAGACTAGAACAAGACATAGAACACAGATTGTGAGAACCACCAGTATTGTAAGCTTACCAAACAGGAGAAATGGACCAACAGAACAAAGACTGAAGGTTAGCATCAGAACAAGTATTCTTCCCTTCTTTGACAAAAGGAAGCAAGAGGTTTTCTTGTGAAAGAGCAAAATTGTATCTTTCATTTACACTAATGCCAATGCAATACCAAGATGCCTTGCTTAGCATATCTCCTAGTAGGATGAGTGTTCATGCAAAAAAAATTGGCCATGAAGAAGAGAACGCTAAGTAAAATATGAAATATCTACAACTCAAATTTTGCTGATATGTCACTTGCTTCATTTTGTCAAAGTAGGACAGTATTATACAGCAACTTATTTTTAGCAGTGTTTGTGTGTGTTGTGCAGGACACAACATTTTCAAGCCTACTCACGTGGTGAATAATTAGTGCAAATCTGTTTTGTAGTTGCAAGGTACAAGTTAGTGAAAGACAAAATATAAATTGTCATATCCTAGAAAGCTTGGAGGAAATAATGGCCCACATTACATGCTGAACCCATGTTTAGAATAAAACTTGTGATATTACTCAAGCAATTTTAATTTTTCAAGGAAGTTTTTATTATTATTCCTTTGGCAAATCAGAGAACATAACAAGATCATCACGAAAGTAATCAAATAATACAATATAACAAGGTTGAAGATATTAACATTTGATCCTCCAAGTGAACCCACAAGTTGCCAGGAAGGAGGCAAGCAAACTTAATCACTAAAACCCAGAGGGTACCCCATTCCGAATTAATGTCATGTACAACATGATGAATGAACAGTGTACTAATTATGGTAAAGCTTGGTATCTTCTTTTTATCTTTCCTAGCGGAATGCATCACTGAAACACGCCCGTAATAAGAAGAAAGGTAGAGGGCGCATAGGCAGTGGCTCACCTGACCCTGTTAGTGGAGAGAGTGCTGATTCCTCCTTAGTGAATACAGACGTTTCAGACAATGAAGGTAGGTCAGAAAGCCTGTTACAGATGATTTATGATATTGGCAAACCTAATTATAACAAACTCTCCCCTGACCAAGGAAATTACTTCTTTATATTGGAACTTTGTGATACTGGGACTTAAAAACAATAAATCATAAAGAAGTGGGACCGGCAAAATTACCTTGTTATAACGAGACTTTGTTATAATAGTGTTCTTTGCAACGAAGTTCCGCTGTATTTTACAGCACTCTCATTCGTTCGTTTTAAAATTTGAAAGAATAACATGGCAGTAATGCTACTCTGCTTGTAAAGGATTTGTGTGTAATTAATGTCCTTCACAAATTCCTTGCATTTATGACATCAGTTCTTTATCCATCGTTGTTCTTGGTTTTTGTTTTGTAGTTTTGTTGTTCTTGTTTCATCCAGACGTAAAAGTTGTAATATCCTGCAAACACCACAAACCATTTATCAAATTACAAGGTCACAGAAAGAGATATATTACATTTATTAGAAAATAAGGCGTTTTATCTTTATGTCGTTGTGCGAAAGAATGCAAAATGCAAAAAAGCAAAAATCATAATGTCTATCTTGACATATTGGAATAGAATTTTAGCAAAGATCATGACACAGGAAGATTGTATATCAATTTAGAAGGTCTACGTGCTACCCATGAAATCATTAATCAATTTGATTTTCACTAATTTTTCCTTTTGCGTTCCGGACGGGTTCTTTGCACAACATAAAGATAAGATACCTAAGGATAAACAGTTTATGTACAGACCCTATTTTACCAAATTGATAAAAAATATTAGCCAACATCCCACTCCATCCAGCACAGTGAGAAAGCATGGTGTGAATATTGCATGACCAAGTCTTTGGACTGTTTTCTCTTGCTTTATCTCTTCCCAGATGACTCAAGTCAAAAGTCCAGTACTAGACAGCCCCCTGGTGGAGTCCGTGTCGAGGACATCATCGGTCCTATCAAGGAGGGCTCTGAACAGGTCCAGAAAGAACTCAAGACAATCAACAGTAGACTGGCTTTTATGGTCCAGCAACAACGCCAATCGAGTGCTTCCAACGGCGCCCTCTCGCGCTTTGAATGGTTCATGCTCGCAGCTTTCCTCGTCTTAGGCCAGATTGTCTCTGCTTACTTCTTGAGGTCGTGAGATGGATATCTGTCGGTGCCCTTTCTTTCCTCTCTCACACTTCACATGTTGCTGGTCCCCACTTTCCGTGTCTCAGCTTACTTCTTGGGATGGCTTGAGAACATCTTGCCAGTTTCTCTTTGTCCTAAGACGGAATTCTTTTCATAATTCTGAAGAACATGTGACAGATCGCCCCTTGCACTTTGAATGGTTCCTGCGCGCAGCTTTTCCTGTCCCTGGTGAGATCATCTCAACGTATGTATTGAGATCTTGAGATGGAAACATGTCTTCAACACCTTTCTGGCTTCAAGTTGTTTTTTTATGTTCGCTGCTGCCCTTTTCGCAGCTAGATTTTCCAGTGCACTTCTTGAAAACATGACATAAAAATGTGTCTCCGTTTTCACTCTTTTCAAATGGTTCTTTTTTTTTTCTATAAATTGCAGGTATATTTCTCCCCTCTTTACTTATTTCTGTCGTTTGTAAAAGCTTTTGATATTGATATCTGATTATTTATAATGAGAATAATCTGAAATAGTGGATGAAATTTATTTACATGTACATTAATGATTTTTTAAAAGCTGTATTTTGCATCAAAATACTGTCAAAGTAATTTGGCTTGGAGCGGGACCCATGATGGCAGATGTCTCCTTTTAACTGTTTCACCGATTAGCCATGAAACAATACATCTGTACATTGATACTTCTTTGTAAAGGACAACTCAAAAGTGATGCTTGAAGTAATGTGCTAATCAGATTTTTTTTTCCCCCACTGCTTTCCAGTAATGTGAGGATTCTTGCATATAAATCAGATGTTTTTGTAACAGACAATAAAATTTCAAAAAGAAAAAAAAAATTGTTGCTGAAAGCCAAAAGGATATTACATCTATCTCTATGATGTACATTTGAGTTTCATAACTCATTCATGACAGGAAATATTATTTGAAGCCTTTTATGATCAGCTTTTCTTCTTCAAATTGGCACCAACAGTATTTTTTTTTCTTTTATTGCTACATTATCTTGTGAAATGTCATGAACTAGTTTATGAAACAAATATATAGTGACAGAAAGTACCAAATACCAATTACCAAGTTAAGGATTTTAGTGTTTATATTTCTTTAAAAATATTAATCATCAAGCGACAAATCAGACTCAACTGGGATAGTCACAGTGTAACAATGTGTTTAGAATGTGTATGCTCTTTTTGCTAATATGTAAAATATTATTTTTCTAGGGCATTGCATCATACATTGCCAAACTATGAAGTATGGACATTCTGTCATGGATGGGTTCATCATTCTTCTAGCTCTGCGGGGTTGTACTAAGGGTGTATTACAGGAACCCTGTATTATTCCTGTACCATTGAAAGTGGCCTGTATATACACATAAATTGATTTATTTATTGTTGATTCTCAAATTATTGATTAGAAAACATTTTTAAAATCTCTTTTTATTTATTTTAAACAGTATATATTCATGTATATTGTAGACGTATAATAGTGCAGGGTATTCAAATAGATATCAGATTAATTTTAGCCACAGTCAAACTTGCCCAGTGTGCGAGATGTGTGCCAAAGTAAGCACACTTATGAAAAATTTCCAAAGAGATTGGTGCACTGTCATGATATATTTTCCTTAACATGTGATGTATTGTGTTGTCTACTGGCTTTTTAGTTGAGTTATGTTTTGTGAGTAAGCAACACGTGACACCGACAGCCACATGTATATGTTACCTATTCTGCATATCATACGTGTGCCTCATTTAAGTACATTATGATTTGGAATAGACACAATTCTTAGATAGAGGTATTTGAGTATAGAAATATGTACATAATCTGAGGGTCATCTAAACTGATACATGGGCAAGTCTGTTACAGCTATTTTGTGGCACTGACCACATCAAATATTCGAATGTATGTATGTCCGATGAATGGCTCAAACTAATATCTCCACAAAACCTTCAGTCAGACAAAGTAGAGAAAAAATGTACAATTGTAACCAATCTGTTTAGTGCTAAACCCAGGGTAACTTCAGAGCTGCCAATTAGTAGGATTTTATCCTATTTAGTAGGATTTTTAAGTGGAATATGACACTGAATAGTATTTTTCCCATTGAAAAAGGATTTTTTTAAACTTGTAGAAGAAGTTAAATTCCAATTGTCTTAAGAGTTCCATGATTGTGAGGATTAAAATGCATGGCATTTGTGCAAGTTTCCATTTTAAAAAATCTCATTCACGTTGACTACCGAATTCTCGTATTTCCATAGACTTAGAACATAGGCCATCCGGTTCCTATAGCCACCGGGTTGATTGTGACTTTGTCACCAAGGAGTAGAAGAGCTTGGAAGAAATTCATCCTTCTTTATTTGTTCCTTTGTTGGGCAGTGGTGCCCAGTGATAATGCAGTTTTTTATGGTACACCTTGTAGTTGTGCTCAGTTGACCAATCTGCTTCCCATTCTGTACATAAAGAGAGAAACAGAGAGAGACAGAGAGAGAATGAGAGAGGGAGGGAGAGAGCCATACAAAAACAAATGGAAGAAATATATTTTTTAAAGAATGAAATCGTGATTACTGTAGTATTGTCAAAGTTTGGATACATGTTGTGTCAGATTAAGGTGAAATATTTGATTCATCTTTGTGCTAAAAGATAAAATTGACTTCTGGGGTCATGCATCGTTAGAAGCAACGTTTTAAAAAACGTTTCAAAGCGATTTGAAAAGATTGATTAACTAGCGAATAAGCATTGGTGTAGAATTGAGGTTTCTACATCTTCAAAATGACAAACAAAGTCATCTCTATTTTTGAAAAGCACATGCAGTGCACACGAAAATGGGTTTATGGGACTACACATAAATGTTCAGGCCAAACACTCAAGACGTTTCTTGTAACATGTATATCAAATAAGGCAGTAGGAGAATAAGCTACTTACAGAATTTTCTGCTATGATATTATTCCAAACTAAAATGAAAAGTCAGGGCTCACAGATTATTTTTCACCACACCCCCCAGAACTCGAGCTTCTCGTTAAACCTATGATGTGTGCACAATTAATACATGTATTTGCTTGGTTTAGATTTCATTTGATGAAGGTTCAGACTGGGTTTTACGCGGGTCAAAGGAATTTTTCTTTTGTCTGGTTATGACTATTTAATTGTTTTTTTAACATGATGTACCGTTTACCTTCATGCAATGCCTGGTTTATACGATTTGTTTTCAAGAGGATTATAATTTCTCAATAGACATTGAAGTGCATAGAGACATTTCATATGCATAGCATGATGTGCGCTCTATAGAAAGGAACAGTCATTTTACACGTAGATGAATTGTCAGACTGAAATTCTGTTCTGATATTTTGTAGATTCAGAGATTCTTTTATGACATTAACATGTATGTATTCGTGTTTAGCATTTGAGTGTTACTTGTTGAATCAGAGCCCCTTTTCAACAACTGCCACATTTCTATGACAAATTTGCTCTCAGCCAATCATATGCAAGGATTTCAGTAGCTTATAACAGTTATTGCAACTTGTTATTGATAATCAGTTTTATGAAACGGGGCCCCGATATATTTGCTAAAGAGTGTATATCCATCTGCTTTTATGCTCATAATGCACCTGCTATCTCAATGTGTGTATTATTGGTTTGCATATTTTTTTTTTTTTTTTTTTTTCCCCCTTCCCCTCCCTGTCTCCCCTCCCTTCCTCATTTTGCCTCGCTCCACCCCTGTTTTTATTCTTTCTCATACACATGGGGGGTGTTTCACAAAGACTAAGACAGACTCATATCACACTCAACTATGGCTGGCCATTCATGCCATTGTTTTCCTTCACCATGGATCTCTCAAAGGATTTGCAAATCATGGTTACAAGTCTGCTGAATTGACAATTTTATCATAGTTCATTGATGAAGAAAGCAAAAGATGTAAATTCTTCAAATTTGTGAAAATTCCGTAGTCAACACGTTGAGCTTATTTTTCCCTCCCTTTCCTTCACTCTCTCACACTCCTTTTCACTCCTCTCTCTAAGTTCTATATTCTCCCCCTCTTCGCTTTCCATCCCTCTCGCTCTCTCTCTCCATCCCTTGCCCTATCTGTTTAAACTTTGTTGGTTTTAATGTATCATTTTTTTCTCTCATAGAATGATCTTTTTTACAATTTACATTCCAGTCTAAATCCACAGCCTTGAATTCATAAGGCAAATTTGAATCATGGGTAAGGATTAGGTTTAAACCTCCAAGTATACTAAAATAAGTTCATAATTATGACCCATTCTCACTTACTAAATCCAGCAGAATGTTTAAGCCTCCCCATGATTTAAACTTCTTTTCTGAATTCTGGCCAAAGTGTACCAGTCACCCAAGATATGTATTTTGCGTAACTCTGGAACCTATGAAATAAACCTCAGAAACTGTGCTCAGTATTCTATGGCTTACTGACTAGTAAGTATGAAGAAAATGAAGAATGACATTAAACTTGATGTACAAAACCCAACTCACAGGTTGATTTTGGGGGGGGGGGGACAGGATTTTTGTAACCATTCATTGACTAGTCTATTGGCCAATCGTTTTTTTTTTGTTCAGGGAGAACATATTAAAACTTATAATACCGATAACTCTTTTATAGAAGTGATATTTGGAAGTGATAGTTTTTTTCAAATAAGTGGATAAACTCTTTTCCATACAGAGCTAAATCTCATTGGGTGATTGGTAGACTCATGAGTTTGAAAAGTAGATGGCAGGAAAAAAAAAATCCCTTTTATCACTTTACCAGTGAAAGAATTCAATGACAAAAGAGTATGAAAATCCAACCACCTGTCAATGTAGTGTATAGCAGCTTTTGCTGAGTGTTTTTGTTATCTTTCTTCTTGTAATACAATATAAGTCATGTGAGAGGACCAATGGATATACATATATTTTCATATTAGCATGAAACAAATATCAATGTTACTTGAGTATTTCTGTAGTAGTTTTGTATTTGAATGAAGAAGGGAAGAAATCATAGTTCCTTTCTGTTATCATCAGTTAATGTTAACATTGATATGTTTGATATGATCGCAGTCCAAGGCACTTGAAAATGTTGAGTAATCTGGTATTGTTTTAGTATTAAAGTGTCCCAATCACCTGGGGAAAAAAATGTGTTCAGCTAGCTGTAGTAGATAAGAGGGGGGAGCGCATTCGCATTTCGTATCATTCATTGCAAGTACATGTAGTTCTGTGTAGCATAGCCATTCATTTTGTACACAGAAATGTGTTAAACCACCCCCCCCCCCCCACCCCAATCACACATTGTTAAAACATAAGGAAAAGCTTTGCGCATCCCATTTAGCATTTCATATTCGAGTCATTCGTAAAGTCATGTTTACCTTTAGGTACAGCTTTATGAACCTCTCCTCCCGGGTTTAAGACTTTGTGGTTTTAACGGGAGGTTCTGATTTACATGTATGTAGATTACATCATTCTTTTTATCTTTTTTTCTAGCTATATATCCTGGTAGTCAGTTAAATATAGAGGCCCATATTCACAAAGGTGTACTAAATTTAACCATAGTTTAAATCAGTGGTGTTAATATGGGTAGCCAAATGTAACACAAATCTCTAACAGTAATTTTTTTAATCAGGAATTTGGGTATTCAAACTTTTAAAAACTGCCTGGGAATGATAAGTTCAATAGTTTTCTCAACCATTAAAGCATGAGATCTGGGGGTGTTTCACAAAGACTAAGATTGACTAAAATCGCACTTAACTATGGCTGACCATTCATGCCACTGCTTGCTTTCAAGCTGGATCTCTCAAAGGATTTGGAAATCATGGTCACAAATCTGCAGAATGGACAATTTTTTATAGTTCATTGATGAAGAATAAAAAAAATAATAAATTCTGCAAATATGTGACCACTGATGGTGAAAGAAAACAGTGGCATGAATGGCCAGCCATAGTTAAGTGCAATTTTAGTCAATCTTAGGCTTTGTGAAACACCCCCCCCCCCCCTAGAACTTAGGTTAACATGAGGAACGAACATGCATAAATACCACAGATTTAAACCATAATAGTACACCTTTATGAATACGGGCCTCAATGGTCAGGGGTCCCATTTAAAAGAAAAAAGAGAAAATGTTATCAGTAACAACTACCACATTTCTATGACAAATTTGATCTCAGCCACTCAATATGCAACGATTTCAATAGCTTATAACAGTTATTGCAACTTGTTGTTGATAACGGTATTTCTTAATGGGGCCCAGGTTCCATACCTAACGCAGAGCATTTTAGCATCAAGAAATTATTCATGCTCACTTGCTTTTCAAGCAGTTTATATTTGCCAATTCATTGTTTGACAGTTGTTATTGTCACACTTCACCTGGGTAGAGAGTGGCAAGTCAAAGTTATCATGGTCGAGAGCATTAGTTGAATTGGAGCTTTAAAAATTACTGTATCTATATGATTATTAATTCTTGCGTTGTTTCAAGTCAAATTTTGTTTCACATTTTGTTGATGATACTGGGTAAGTTGCATTTATATGGCATTGATTTATTCACTATTATGTAATCATTCTTAGGTGATTTTTTTTTTTATGGTGCTGGTTTTCAAGTGTGACAAAAGTTTATCATCAACCAACCGTATTGTACAAAAAGAAATTCTATAGAGATAGCATAAAGTTTATTATATTAAATTTTATGATGGTTTTGATTGAGGAGACGAAGACGAAGCTATCACTACTGAGAACAGTAAACTTGTTTTGTCGTGGTCGAGCCTTAAATTTGAAACATGTATATGATTGTATTTGAAACCCAAACATTACAATAAAAAGGAAAATGGACTCGTTGTTTGATATTTGTGTTTGTGTATTTCTTCTTCTTCTTCCAGTGAAAGTGCTGCTTCAAGGTACTGAAGATAACGCACTGTAGAAATGTGTGTGTGTGTGCATGTGGAGCTTCACACACAGTGTCCTAGTTGTGTCATGTTTTATTTTGACTTCACTTGCCTTCATGTGGTGTATTGGATAAAATTCTTTGTGGTTCAGGTGGTAAACACTAAATGGGCACCAATCTTGCAGCCGTAAGCTCATAAATCGTCGTTGATTTTACGAACCGTCATAAACCTCGACTGAAAGCAAAAACCAACATTTGAGATAATCGCGTTTAAAGTTTCGATGCTTTACCGACGGCTAGAACTACGCGCTTTGAAGCAAAGCATGGTATTGTTTGGTATCACAAAGCTTGAATTCTGAACCTTTTTAATCAGCACAGTTTGTACACATTTTTAAAATTCATTTTTGCAATATTTGCGGTGAAATTCAACGTGGCATTTAAGAAACAGCAAATATTGGTGAAATTAGGGTAGGTCAGTTCGTGAAATCATATTTTGCATGCGCATGTTTATGACGCGACGGTTCGTAAAATCATATTGCATGCGCGCGTCGCGAATACAGATTTAGGTCGGGTTTATGACAGTTCGTAACATCATGAAAGGAGTGCGCATACCGCGAGTGCATACGTTTTATGTGTGGTTAGGGACGTTTCCAACAGTAAAATCATTTTTAAAGTATTGTTTTGTAACTCCGTTAACAGCCATGGTAAATTCCAATTATTTTAATGGAAATAATGATAGCGTAGTGGGAATGATCATGATTACTTTGTAGGCCTATTATATCGATGCCTATTATGCATAATTTTAGTAACAATGATGGCATATATACAGCTCCTACAGCTCTACCCGGTTGCCCGGGCCCAGTTTTATGTCAGGAAAACGTGTGAATCCAGACACAAATTTCAACTTTTGTGAAGCGATATTTCATATTGTTTAGAAGTAATTTTACAGGCCTACAATATCATTAGGAACAACTTTTTACAGTTTGATGGATAGATTTGTGAAATCCAAACTGAAAAGAGGATTTTTGTTCTTTTTTTTTTTCTGCTGAAGTAGGCCTATCCGGACATCCGCCCCTCCCCCCCCCCCCCCCCCCCCACCATAGTAGCAGGCTAATAAAGTGAGACTTTGGGGCTTTGTTCTTGACTAATCCCACCGACCACGCGTTGTGTATCACAGAAAAATCATTGGGTGGTACCCCTAACAGAATTTTGTCCTTTTTTCATAATCCAATATTTGTTGTGGTGGCGAGACAGAGACACAGTTTGCGTCCAGAACAGCCGAGACCAAGACCGAGACCGAGACATAATATTAAGCGTCAGTAAGTCAATCGGTTCAGCTTTCGAGCAAGGAATTTGGCTTTTGCATCATTCAAATTAGCGCGCAGGTAAGAATCATTCAAATTCATCTGCAACTGCCGAAAAGGACCTTTCGAGCATTCGAATTCGCGAATGGGCAGTCAAATTCGTAACATTTTCATTCACATTAACTTAATCCAACAATATTGTTTTTAGAATTCTCCTAAAAAGGGGATGATTTCGAATTGAATTTTCTCTTTGAGTCAATAATCATCATTTAGGCCCTCTTATTTAGGCTATACTTCAGACTTACATAGGATGGACTGCATTCTACACAATGCCCTGAAAGTCAAAGATCTACATGCATAAAACTACAACTTTTGCGTGACTTGGAGAAATGCAGTTCATCCATAAAAATATGAAGATGCGAATTAATATGAATTCTCTCCGATGAAGAATAATAATAATAATAAGTCAGCATTTACATAGCGCTTATCAGGAATCCCCTCTAAGCGCTTTTTACATAATAAAACACATAAACTTAAACTACTGCATAATCTACATAATATAATCTACAAAAATAATTATTTATGCTACACATTTAAGAGTTAAACATACATACTAATTACGAAACAGATAAGTCTTAAGCGCTGTTTTGAAACTGTTAAGTGATGATTGCCTTCTTAAATTCAAAGGGAGTGAGTTCCAGAGAGAAGGGGAGGCCACTGAGAAGGCTCTGTCACCATGGGTGTGGGAAGCAATATAGGGACCTTTAGGAGATTCTGTTCAGCTGATCGAAGTGAGCGGGATGGTTGGTATGGAGATATCATGCTAGAGATGTATGTGGGAGATTTTCCTTGAAGACTCTTGAATGTGATGACTAGGATGTTGAACAGAATGCGCTTATCGATGGGTAACCAGTGTAGTTGCTGAAGAGTATCGGATACGTCATCTTTCCTAGGAACCCTTTGGACCTTCCTGGCTGCGTATTCTGGATTCTCTGTAGTTGGCTGATAAGGGATTGCGGGAGTCCAAACAGGAGGCTGTTATTGTTGTCAAGTCTACTGGTTATAAACGTATGAACTAATGCCAACGTCGCTGGAGAAGTGAGATATTGTCTGATTTGCCCTATCCTTCGGATGGCTATCATGGCAGAACGGCAGACGGAGCTGACAAGTCATGTTCTTTCATCGTGAGAACTGATGATGATCCATGATGCAACCCAGGTTCCTTGTGAATGACACAACATAAGATAACCAGCATTTCCTTTCTTATGTGTGTTCCATCATCTACCTTCTGGGAATTTTTTTTTTAATTGTTCTTTGAAAACCATTACATCCCAGCATTGCATCTCGTGCATGAAATATTATTTTCAATCATCTTCTAAAATGCCTTCTACAGTCTAGGTCTAGGCCTTATTATGTAGAAAGATATTCTGCGCCGGTTTTGATAGATAAAAATAGACAAGACAAATGTAGAATAAAAAAATCGTAGAGATGAAACTACTTCCATAAAAGTATTTCCATGGAAGTATTTTCATCCCTACTGTTTTTTATTCTACATTTGTCTTGTCTATTTAGGCCTTATTGCACATGTGTAATCAGTAGAAATAAACTAATTACATAATAAGGCCTTCATCTCGACTTGATTTAATTCTGCTTCATGCAAGAAAAAAAAAATGATCAGGCCTATTTAGTCATGTTAGTGACCCGAAACGAAGGCGTTTTGAAGTGAACCATTAAAGAAGAAAAAAGAAATTAGGCTCTTAAATGGCCAAGATTATGTCACACATGCAAAGATATAACAATTAATACTGAAGAAATTGTTAAATTAAACGTAAAAATTGCTAAACTGAATGTTCCAAAATGAATTCGAATGCACGAAATGTGTCTGTTGCGTGATCACGGGACTATACGATGTTAAATTGAATGGAGACTTTATGAATACGTGCGTAAATTGCAAATTTGGATAAGAAAAACGTGCATGGCTTTGAATGCTTCCCAGATGATTTTGAAAGCTCAGATCATGAACTGAACTGCCGTGCGGCACGGCAGGGCAAAAATCTTTTAAATTGAATGATCGTAATATGAAATAGACTGACAAAGTTGCGAAATTGGCCGGGAAAACATATATCATAAAATGTGTTATATCTGTCTTATACAGTCATGTATTGCCTTAGAAGATAATTCGGAATTGTGCCATCTCTTCTTACTGAAATATTAATTCTCCTTTCTCATCAACATTTATCTTTTTTCAGTCTTATACTTCCTTTAATTCCTGGCTAATTTGGTAAATGATGATATCTCTTGCTTTGCCTCCTTAAGCCACATAAACTGCATCAAATTACATCCACTTTGGGGGGGGGGGGTCCTGTTTTTTTTTTTTTTTTTTTTTTTTTAAGACGATCAAAACTATGATGGGCGATTAGATAAACAAGATAAACAAGTTTCTGTGCTAGGTGTTAAGAGGTAGTGCCATCTCTTCTAACTGAAATATGAATCCTCCTTTCTCATCAACATTTATCTTTTTTCAGTCTTATACTTCCTCTAATTCCTGGCGAATTTGGTAAATTATATCTCTTGCTTTGCCTCATTAAGCCACATGAATTGCATGAAATTACATCCACTTTGTCCTGGGTTTTTTTTAAGACGATCAAAATTATGATGGGCGATTCGACAAACAAGTTTCTGTTCTAGGTGTTAAGAGGTAACGACTGAACTGTGGGAATTCCACAATAATTATACATTGCGGTTTCGCATGGGGCTTTGAAAGGGATCCACTGGAGAAGATGAATCAAGCCTTCATTCAATTCCATTAAAATCCAAATGGACAATACAACAACGGAATAAACAAATAAATTCAAATCGTTTTCTTTCTTTTTTTCTTAGAAAACATTTGCTAAATTTGCCAAGGAATTTTAGCGCACTGGATGAAACTTGGTTTTTTTTTTTCTTTGGTGTAATTTTTTTTTTTAAATTTGGAAACTCCTTGCTTGCAAGGTGCTTTATGTTTGTATTTCTTTGTTAATCCACTAGATACAATACCACCTTAGGAGATTTTGGACGTTACCAGTTGCCAATCCTTAACGCAACTGACTAGAAAAAGGGGGTATGAAAAGAAGGGGCAAACGAACGGAGGGAAATGGAGAGGATGGAAATAAAAAGAGGAAAAGGGAAAGAAAGGGAAAAGATTGAAGCGAGATGGACAGGGAGAAGTTAAATATAATGGAGAAAAAGTGGGAAAGTGGGAAAGAGAGAGAGAGCGAGAGAGACAGAGATAGATAGAGTGAGAGAAAGAGAGAGAGAGATCCTCGGAGAAAATTGGACCTATTATTCTGTCTTTTTTTTTTTTCGCTCTAAGTATTTTTGAAAGGTTCTATGAAGAGCATCATTTTTTCTTTCAAACAAAAGCTATAGAAAAAAAGCAATAATGAATAGCCTAATACAATACCGCTTTCTCAACAGCTCATTTAAAGATGTAATCATATCATTTCAACATCTTGAACAATCCTTCCAATTTCTCTCACGATCTTTAATTCGCGCCCATCCCAGCATAATCAACTCATTACATTTTGATCAAACATTAAAGTATAAGTTGGCATCAATGTTCAATTTATTTACAATTATAAATTCTTTGAATTCACATAATTATTGCAGCTCCTGCAATATAGAGCGTAAGAAATATATCGTTCCCATTAACATCTTTTATTTAACGTAATCAAAAGCCGTTTGAAGTATTTTCTCAAAAATCCTATTTCCTGAGAGTAATGGATGAGTTATACTCTCGGTAGAAGTTAATAATTCACAAATGAATTAAATTATCATAATTATCTTCTGCTTTACTTCAACTTTTAATAAAGTGAACAAAATCATAAATCGTATTTTTGATACCATGCTCAGTTATTCATTTATTCTGTTTATTTTGTTTAATTCATTTATTCATTTATTGATTTACTTATATATTCATTTATTTATCTATTTATTCATTTACTTATTTATTGTTTTATTCATTTATGTATTTAGATATCTATTTAGTGCAGTTCCAAACTACTATAACCTTTGTAACTATATCATTAGTAGTAATAGTAGTAGTAGGCCTAGTAGTAGTAGTAGTAGTAGTAGTAGTAGTAGTAGTAGTAGTAGTAGAAGTAGGAGTAGTAGTAGTAGGTGTAGGTGTATTTACTTATAGTTATTCACTTTGGCAATTCATTAGCGTCCTAAACCCAACGGATAATACATGCACTCGTGTTGCGCGCATACAAATTGTGATTTTACGAAACGTCATAAACTCGCGCGAATGCGTTTTATGATGCCGTCACAGTGCTTGAGGTCACTTCGTAAAATCACTTGAGCTGATATGACGGTTCGATCGAATTTCAATTGTCTCTTATTCTTAAAATAATCAAGATTTTGGTCTGAAATTTGGTGAGTCGGTAGAGTTGAGGACGGGTTTTCAGAATATTAATAAATCTCAATTTTGAAAAATCGACCGAAAAATGAGGTTTATGACGGTTCGTAAAATCAGCGACGAAATATTCATAAGATTAGGATTAGGGTTAGGGGACTTCCATATGTAGGCTACTCCTCCCGCTAAAAAAAAAATGAAGTTAGAGTCCAGAGACACTATTTTCCACTGTTTTCTACTTAACTCTTTGTTTTTTCTTGACTTGATGATTAGAGTCAGACCTATTATTCCATTTGCAAGTCATATTCTTATATTTTTTTTTTCAGTTTTAGCGGGGGTTACATATTTATGGAACCCTTGCGGGATTAGGGTTAGGGTTAGGGTTAGGATTAGGATTAAGGTTTCAGCTTACGGCTGCAGGATTGGTGCCTATACAGTGCTTACCGGTTCAGGTTGAGAAATACATGTATTCTCTCTATCGTTTGCTCACCTTGGTGCTTTTTCCTACTCATTTATTGCTCTTTCTCTTGCTCTCTCTCTCCTTTCTCAGTGACCCTTTTTTCTAATCTGGCTCTCTCTGTCATCTTTTCTTCCTTACTGTCTTCTTCTATTGCTGTCTATAGAACATTCGTCTGAAGTGTACAGAATTTTAAAATTGCAGGGGAAAAAACACCCTATACAAATATAACAATATCCGTTGTGGAAGTGTATCCCCCTGAACGTTGTGAAGTCTTTACCATAAGACAGAAGGATCATTCCATGAATACTATGGGTTCAAAAGCCCATACCAAGCCCTGTTAGATAAAACAATCAAAGTCAGCTGCAAAATACAAAACATAGCAGTTTTTTT
The DNA here is from genome assembly GCA_029962745.1 of Echinometra lucunter. Classification (NCBI taxonomy): domain Eukaryota; kingdom Metazoa; phylum Echinodermata; class Echinoidea; order Camarodonta; family Echinometridae; genus Echinometra; species Echinometra lucunter. Next base: position 25,537,125 of record CM057163.1, on the reverse strand, counting down.
GGTGATTTTGCATAAAATTTCATTATTAATGATGGACACATTTCCAAGTGTAAGTTAGGAAGCCCACCCTTTTTAGCTTTATCAGTCAGAGCAATCAGAATCGACCAGGAAATGGCAGAGAAGAAGCAAATTAATCATTTTAAAGCAAATTTGACCTTTGACCTACGTGACCTTTGACCCCCAGATAACAGTGATGTCCCTGTAAAGCATCCTCATGTACCATCCAAATTACGTTACAAATGGGCTTAAGAGCTAGCAACTCCAGTAGAAACTTGCAGGTAAATTTTAACATTTGACCTCCATTAACCTTTGACCTGCATATGTGATCTTCTTAATAATGTATCAATGCGTGCAGTCAAGTATTCTTTAAATGTGCAGCACTACTTGCAAGTCACACCCCAACAATCTATATGTTTCAAATGTGAAATTGTGAAATCTTTGAAACACTGCAAGCCCACCGATCTTAGGCCCATTTGATCTGACTGAGATCTAATTTCGAGGAGAAAAAATGCAATAAGAGTGATAAGATTACAATGTTTTTTTTTTTTTTTGTTTTTTTTTTAAGGCGAATTTGTACCCGTTTTGTGCCAAATAGGGGTAAAACTAGCTGAAAATTAAACTTTAAACACCGTGAAATAGGGGTCAAGTTCTGGGTTTCCGAACAATCATGGTTACACCTTTGAATATAGAGTGACAACACCGTGGATGTCATATACAAAATGCTGCAATTACGATTCTGAAAATTCACGATTTTCAGGACCGTCTTCATAAGTTTTTATCATGGATCTTAGGATGCAGAGACACACTCTGCCAGGGGGTGTTTCAAAAAGATCTAATGGGGTGTTGCAAGAAAGTTGCAATCAATTGCAAATAATTGCTAATTTTGAAACAACCATTCTGATTGACTCAGGGTCTGCCCCTTTAAAACGACATGCATGCAAAAATGATTTTGATTGGCCAGTGACAATCAGTTGCAACTTGTAATCGATCGCAACTTTCTTGCAACACCCCATTAGTCTGACTAAAAATCGCACTTAAAATGCCCATTTGCGTGTGGTGTATAACGCATCACCTCATTGGTCAGATCATGCACAGGTTGCGCGCGCTACTGCGTATCCATCAATGAGATTACGCGTTAATTACATGTGCTCGTTAGCGCCTAAGCAT
>CM057163.1:25525458-25535458 GCA_029962745.1 Echinometra lucunter | reverse complement strand
ATTTTATAATGTGAATTTAGATACATCAACATTCATTTTTGTCATGAATTTGCTCAAGATGTGTTGTAGATAATAATTCCAAGATATGACTTTCATATATTGCCCTCATTAGATTCATATCACCCTCGGCTACCGCCTTGGGCGATATGATCTAATTTGGGCAATATATGTCATATCTGTGTCAAGGCCAGTCCATATTATTTATTTATTTATTTATTTTTTTTTTTTTTTTGAGGGGGGGGGGGTTGCAGGGTAGAAAGTGAAGTGTGTAAATGAGGCTTTTGGCTCAAAAAGCTATTTAGTGTTTTTTTTTACCATGGAATGTTTGTATTCACTCATTCCCCACCCCCTTCTCTCCTTCTGTTCTCTCTTTCTTTCTCTCTCTCTCCCTCTCACTTGATTTTTCTATGATTCTATCATGGCATTTAGAGTTTTATAAAATGTTTGTGTTCCAGTGCTGTAATTTTTGCTTTTCCTTATATAGAATTGTCCAGTTTGTACATGGTTCTCTTTATATTTTTAAAGGCAAGATGTGTTGTTGCATGTTTTAATCCTTCCTGTGTTCTTATGTTGTTTGATTTAGGTGAGAGGGAGTTTAAAAGGATGGACCAAACTATGGTGTGTGTTGAAACCAGGCCTTCTTGTTATCTACAAGAGTCCCAAGGTAAGAAGATGAACCTGTTTTCATGAGAAATCGGTTCCAAAGAAAATCCGTTTACATGGAAAGAAAATATGTTTGGCCACAACTAGTTTTCAGGGCATCTTCAAACGGAATTGCTTTTTCAAATCCCCTCCTCTCCTTTCTCCGGACATTATTAGACAACAACAACAGCAGAAAAAAAATAGAACATACCACAGTTCAATATTTCAAATTCATGCAATTACATGTAGCTTCATGTAAATGTAAATGCTGAGCTTTAAATTTATAGCGGTATTGTCGGTGAAGCACTGGTGTATATATATTATAATTTATATCAGAGCTTAGAACCATGTACTTTTTACCCCCTCTCAGGGTGACAGCCGACAATATTCCCCAATGTGTTGTTATTTCTGGGAAATTCCCTCATTTTCTGGCAGTTGACAGTGCTTGCAATGACTACGACAAATGTATATCATAATTTGTCTCATCATCCTGGAACTTGGAAAGTCCCAATTTATTAATGAATGCATTATATAGCAGAACACAGTGTGCATGCATTATAATAGCTAGGTATTTAAGTGAGGCTTGAACAATGGCTAGGCACAGTTAAATTTGATGTCATAATTGCTCAGATCGGATTAAATTGCTGATATGAATGAGTTGAATTTGTGAGGGTCTGTCAGGCAAATATCAAATCTTCTTTGAAATTGTTGCAAAACAGTTAGTCTAATAAGTCTAATATGAAATGATAATATTGGCTGGTTCTTATTTGGGGAAATATGAAAGTACTGCCCTTGAAGAACCATATTTCCTTTGTCTTACATGTACAACTCAAGGGCTGTATGATTGGGTTGTGGGCAATATATCCTAATCTCCTAAAGGCCGTCAAGTGTTACATGTACATTGATATAGTGATGCCAGTTTTCAGGCAAAAGCCCATATTTAGGCTCTGGAAATTTATTCTCAGGCCCTAGTTTTATTTTTTCTGTGTCTGAAATAGCTCATTCAAGGTGATTTTCATGTCCTCTGATCAATTCTAACTGGCACTCCCTGTAAATAACTTCATAATTTAATATTCTTCTGTTTATAATTTTTTTTTTCTCTCCGACAGCATGGCCAATGGGTTGGGACTATTCTTCTCAATAACTGTGAACTGATCGAGAGACCATCTAAGAAGGATGGGTTCTGCTTCAAGATCTATCACCCGCTAGACCAATCTATCTGGGCCACCAGGGTAAGTATAGAGCATTAGGAAATTTGTCAGTTGGTCCAATCCACTGCCAGTAGACTCGTTTGTAGTTATCATGTTTCACAAATGAACCCAAGTGTTTTCTTCCAAGTGTATTTCACAGAATTGTTCTTTTTTCCATACTTGAATGATAAACCCACCAAGAATTTGTCAACAGTGGCAAGTGTTTTCACCGATGATGTTGATTTTAGCAAGGATTTTTATCGGTTCGTAACTGACCTTCTTAGAATGTTTACACAGTTATATTTTGCTTTTGTTTATCGATTTAAAAAAAAGAAATGAAATGACTTATTTTGCACCCCAGGGCCCTAAAGGCGAGACCATGGGCTCTATCACACAGCCTCTCCCTGGTAGTTACCTGATATTCAGAGCGCCCTCGGAGTCCGATGGCAAATGCTGGATGGATGCGTTGGAGCTTGCCCTGAGATGTTCCAGTCTGCTGATGCGATCCATGAGGGATGAAACGGCGGGTGTGGCAGGCGAGAAGAAGATGAATGATAACGAGATTGAGAACAAGCACTTCAAACATGAAGGTGAGATAAAGATAGGCATGATGATGACGATGGTGGTGATAATGATGATGATGTTGATGATGATGGTGATGGTGATGATGATGATGACGATGATAATGGTAGTGATGGTGATATGATAATGAGAAGGAGGAGGAGGATTGTGATAATAATGATATGATAGTGATCATGATTGTGACGATGATAATGATGATGTTGATGATGTTGATGATGGTGATGGTAGTCATGGTGATATGATGATGATGAGGATGATGGTAATGATGGGGATGTGATGATAATGATAAGATGATGATGGTGATGATAATGAGGAGGAGGAGGAGGAGGAGGATTATGATGATAATGATATGATAGTGATCATGATTGTGATGACGATGATGATGATGAGGAGTAGGAGGAGGGTTGTGATAATAATGATTATGATTGTGACCATGATTGTGATGATGATGATGATGATGATGATGATGATGATGATGGTGATGATGGTGATGAGGATCATGATGATGGTTGGCATAATTTGTAATGAAAGCAGTGATAAGAATGAAGAAGAGGATGAGAAGGAAGCTTGCTATAGTGTTGGTTATTATGGTGATACTTAACTGTAATAAAATCATCAGATTTGGATGAGGAGGAGGAGGATGAAGATAGTGATAATACAGTGGAAACTCACTATTGCGAGGACCTTGGGACCATGACTATAACCTTGTTATATCAGGAAGCTCCTTATATCCAGGTGAAAAAAAGAACATAAAGACCTGGGACCAGCAAACTTACCTTGTTATATCAGGAATCTTGTTATATCAGGAATCTTGTTATATCAGGAATCTTGTTATATCGGAGCTCTTTATAGCAAGTTTCCACTGCACTGACGCTTGAATAGAGAAAATGGTTACTTTAACTCTTTGGATGCGAAGTTCGCACCCCAGAACTATTGGCGTCCTGCGAAGTTCACATTTCGATCACAGAGCCTATAATATCTACACAAAATATATATTGATTGCTCTGGAGGTTGAAGCATTCACTTTTAACTTTAAATTGTTTACATTTCTTACTCGATTGGCTTTCGTATGCATTTGTTATAAATTCCATAGCTTTGTATTGGAAATTAATTAAAATAAAAAAAAACTCAGCAACTAGGGTTCACGGCCTAGCGCACAAAGAGTTAACTGCCTGACAAATGTCACCTTAGAGTAGGGATACACATCCTCAATCCTCATTCATACAAAGGCATCCTACGAGTCTACAAAATCTGTTTGAACACATCCACTGCTTGTTTCATTAGGTCTTGATGAGGATGACCTGGAGAACGAGAGGGAGAAAGACAATGAGAGTAAGAGTGAATCTGAAGTTTCAGAGGTAGAGGAGCTTGCACCACTTGAAGTCATTCAACAAGACACAAGAGAAACAACCTATGTGCCCAATATTTCAGAAGATCTCTGCCTGGTAAGTACTTTAGTCCCATTTAAAAGAAAATTGGAATTGTCCTTTAATTGTAGGAACATGGTCATGGTACTCAATATTTTATTCATTTTGCCCCCCATTGAAAAAAAAAAATCCTTATTTTATCGAAAGAGGTTTTATTTAGATACATAAAAAAAACAGTACAGAAAAAAGAAGAAGAAATGGTTGATTGAGTGATTCTGATGCTTTAGTCTATCATCAGTGTCGAAGCTTTATCTCAGGTTAATAGATACCTTTGTTGTCCCCCCCCCCCCCCCCCCCCTTGGAATTGGAATAGTATCTTCAACATTGTATTTGCTGCTCTTTCTTTGAATCTAGAGGTTAAACACTCCTGTGATTCATACATACTCTTTGTAAGTGAATTAATGATGTTTTTTTTTTTTTTTTTGAGTTGACATACTGGAAGATTTTGATTTTTGTGCAAGTATTTAATTCTCTAATGGCTTTGGATCACAACCCTGGGCCCCATTTCATAAAACTTGTTGTCAGTAACAAGTTGCAAAAACTGTTATAAGCTACTGAAATCCTTGCATCTGATTGCCCGAGAGCAAATTTGGAATAGAAATGTGGCAGTAGTACTGATAACAAGTTTTGTGAAACGGGGCCAAGGACTGCCATATTGTTTGGCTTGTTAACGCAGTATGCGTGCCAAGAGGCTCGTTCACATATGAGGAGACATATCCCTGCAACAAGTCCCTGCAAAATTTTTAGTGTACAAATCATCAGAGTATGAGACGACAAAAAAAATGTCGCCGAGGCAGGAGACACCTTTTTTGTTGCCTGGCTGCAAAACACTGTGGATCAATTAAATTCTTTGAATATTAGCACAGGAAATGTTGTCATGAGTTTGTCAATGCAAAGCTGTCTTTTATTTGGGAGTTCATGCGTTAATGCGCATTTATTAACATAAGTGGGGTGGTTTGTCGTGCCATATCTGAACACTGAAAATGTGGGGATTTGTCACCTCATGTCTGAACAAGCCTTTAGTCGGCTAAAGCTTCTAATGGGTTAATGTCAAGTTTGAAATCTCTGTTATGGATTGTAGGATATTTCACAGACGGAGACTCTAGGAGAGGAAAACAAGAGTCTAATCTGGACTCTGATGAAACAGGTCCGGCCCGGAATGGACTTGTCTCGTGTTGTCTTGCCAACATTCGTCCTGGAGCCCAGGTCCTTCCTGGACAAGCTCTCGGATTTCTACTTCCATGCTGACATCATCGCAAAGTAAGTCAATGTGTGAGAGGAGGAAGATGATGATGATGATATTATGATGGCAGGGATGATGATGAAGAGGTGATGATGATGATGTTGGTGGTGATGATGGTGATGATGGTGGTGGTGGTGATGACGATAGTGGTGATAACGATGATGATGATGGTGTGGTGGTGGTAATGATGGTGATAATGATGGTGATGATGGTGGTAGTGATGATGGTGATGATGATGGTGGTGATAATGATGGTGATGATGTTGATAGTGATGGTGGTGGTGGTGGTGGTGATTGTGATGATGATGGTGATGATGATGGTGATGATGATGATGGTGATGGTGATAATGATGATGGTGATGATGGTGATGATGATTGTGATGATTATTGTGATGATCATGATGGAGATGATGATTATGGTGATGATGGTGATGGTGATGATGATTGTGATGATAATGGTGATGATGATGATGATGATGAGGAGGAGGAGGATGGTGATGCAGGTGATGCTAGTAATGCTCATGATGAAAGTGGTTTTGATGGTAATGGTAAATGATAACGATGACAAGAGTATTGTTCATAATAATCATTATTGTCTCGCCTGCGTAGCGGAGCGAGACATAGGTATCACTATTTCCGGTGTCGGCGTAGGCGTCGTCGTCGGCGTCGTCGGCGGCGTCGGCGTCGTCGTCAACAATTGTGTTGTACACCCAATAACTTTCTATAGCTTTAAGGTGGGATCACCAAATTCATACCAGAGGTCCATCTCTTGAAGGCGCAGGTCAAGTTCGAATATGAGTCGAATTTGATTAAGGTCAAAGGTCAAAGGTCAATGAACTTTCCATGACTGGCACTGTGCTGTGTTGTACACACAATAACTTTCTATAGCTTCGAGGTGGGATCACCAAATTTTTACCAGAGGTACATCTCTTGAAGGCACAGGTCAAGTTTGAGTATGAGTTGAATTTGAATAAGGTCAGAGGTCAAAGGTCAATGAACTTTCCATGACTGGCACTGTGCTATGTTGTACACACAATAACTTTCTATACCTTCGAGGTAGGATTGCCAAATTCATATGAGAGGTCCATCTCTTGAAGGTGCAGGTCAAGTTCGAATGTGAGTTGAATTTGATTAAGGTCAAAGGTCAAAGGTCAATGAACTTTTCATAACTGGCACTGTGCTATGTTGTACACCTAATAACTTTCTATAGCTTTGACATGGAATCACCAAATTCATACCAGAGGTCCATCTCTTGAAGGTGCAGGTCAAGTTTGAATGTGAATTGAATTTGATTAAGGTTAAAGGTCAATGAACTTTCCATGACTGGCACTGTGCTATGATTTACACCACTTTGTTCCTGTAATGACATGAACTTTATAATTTGATACTTTTTAACACTAACATTTTACTTCAGTTCAACAGAGTTCATTCTACAGTTTACTGTATAATAGCAGTGAACTCACTACTCTCTATACCTGAACCAGATTTTGTATTTACTTGTTACTGTTTTTCATATATTTGTTTATTTATTTATTTATTTATTTATTTATTTATTTATTTAATTTATCCATAACCAAGCCTATGTAATGATAATTTGTGAACTCCCTTTCACTTATTATTACAATATGATTGTGCATTTTTAAAAATTTATTTACTTAATTTATCCATAACCAGGCCTGTGCAATGATAATTTGTGAACTCCCTTTCACTTATTATTACAATTACAATTTTACTCACATTATTATCAGTTACATTCTTTTTCACTAACATTCATTTCCTTACTTGCATGGAAATAATTATAGCTTCATAGTATTAACAGCATTCTTAGTGTTATCTGATTTCCTAGGGATAAAGTAGGCCTATACCATTATTGCATATGTAAACTGTCAGAACCATAATTCACCCCCTAAACTGCTGACAGCCTCAGAAGTCATATAGCATAGTTTTGACATGCAGTCTCTTCATGACTGCAATATGCAGGCGAGACAACGCTTGGCGTTTGCCTTGTTTTGATTAGCACCGGTAAATTTTATTAATTGAATTATTTAATACCTGCTGAATAAAATTCATGCAAATATTCCTTCATTCTGTTCTTTTATCAGAGCCGTACTAGAAGATGATGCATTTTCCAGAATGAAAGAAGTCGTACGGTGGTATCTATCAGGGTTCTACAAGAAACCAAAGGTATGTAAGTTTTGCATCCTTCTCTTCTACCTGTTTGTCTTTTCTAGTATCCTTTTCTTCTTCTTTTTTCTTCTTCTTTTTCTTCTTCTTCTTTTTCTTCTTCTTCTTTTTCTTCTTCTTTTTCTTTTTCTTCTTTTTCTTCTTCTTTTTCTTCTTTTTTTTTCTTCTTTTCCTTCTTCTTTATCTTCTTTTTCTTCTTCTTCTCCTACTTTTTCTCCTTCTTCTCCTTCTACTTATTATTCCCCTTCTTCTACTCATTTTTTTCTTTTCCTATCCTTCTTAGTTATATATCTATACTTGAAAAAAATCTGGTTATTTTATTGTCTTTGTCCTCTATGTTATGTTTTATGTACCTTGTTCTTTAATATTCTCTTATAGTCTTGCTTTGTCTGTAACATTTTAATATTCAAACTCACAAATTGATTGTACAAGCATTGTCTGTATCAATCTAGCAGTGTCGTTGTGTTTCATTTGTTCTTTCCAAACTGTCTCATTCTGTCTGATCTCATTCATTTTATGTATTCAGCATCAATGTGAAAGTTATCATGAGATACTCTTTAACATTTTTTCTGTTGCAGGGTTTGAAGAAGCCATACAATCCTATCATAGGAGAGACATTCCGATGTTTATGGGAACACCCAAAGACCAAAACAAGGACATTCTACATAGCAGAACAGGTAACTCAAAGTATACCAATGACCTAAGAATAAAAACAGCTAGTATGTAGGAAATCGACCCTCGGGAGACTACTCAGTGTTCTGAGGATTAATGTTTACTCCCTAGATTGCTGTAACACTGAAAAGGAAACCAATTGAACATTTCTTTTATAATTGTATTTTAGCAAACACTTGGGGTTAATGTAGAAGACTGATGTCTTCTCCTTCTTTCATGCTTAAGTTGACTCCTAAGAATATGTTTTTGGCTATAAAGAAAACGAAATGATGAATTGAACTGTATTATTGCGCTCGTAAAACAACAGTTATTTTTTTCTAGACCTTACTTGTATTTCACAAAATAGAAAAAATAATTGAGACTGATTGAAAAGATGGGCATTTTTGTTCTCTCTCTCTTTCTCTGGTAATGCCAGGTATCACATCATCCGCCAGTGACAGCTTTCTACATCACCAACCGTAAGGAGGGTTTCTGCATCAGTGGGAGCATCCTAGCAAAGAGCAAGTTCTATGGGAACTCTGTCTGTGCCGTCATGGATGGCGTTGGCAAGCTCACGCTTCTAGGCCGTGGAGAGGATTACCTCATAACGATGCCATATGCAAACTGCAAAGGTAAGAATAGACAGTTTTAGCTTGGCCTGAAGTTAACAGATTTGGGGGAGAATTCAGTCAAACTGTTGAGGTTTGTGAATCGAAGAGATGTTTACCTTTAGTAGATTACCCATAAAAGAAGATATTTTACTTTTAATTTGTAAAACTAAAACCACCTGTACCACCTGTCACAGAATCAGCAGATTAGCTGTTTTGTAGCCATTTTGTAGATGTTTTCTCGCTCTTTTATAGCCATTTTGTAGCCTTTTTGAACACGGCTACAAAACGGCTACAAAACAGCTACAAAATGGCTACAAAGGGCTATAAAATTGCATTTTGCAAATTTGGTTCACTGTGTGTAAAACGTTTTCTTCGTTAGACCACATGTTCCACAGGAACTTGGTTTGTGCCCAAATGGATTGGGTCTGTAAACTTGTGATATCATCCGTTTGTTTGCAGGTATTCTGTATGGCACATTAACCATGGAGTATGGTGGCAAGGTGACACTAGAATGTGAGAAAACTGGCTACAGGACTGAAATTGAATTCAAGCTCAAGGTATGTACTACAGCTAAGGCGTTTTATCTTATGTTGTTGTGCGAAAGAAGGCATCTGGGATGCAAAATACAAAAATGCAAAAACCAAAATGACTATTTTGACATATTGGAATGGAATTTTAGTAAAGATCATGCCACAAGGAGATAGTGTATCACTTTACAAGGTCTACATGCTACCTGTGAAATTATCAATCACTGTTTGTAAAATATGATTTTCAGTGATTTTCCTTTTTGCGTTCCGGACGCGTTCTTTCGCACGACGACTGAAAGATAAGATACCTAATTGCTGTTCCACACAAAACAATGTGCCATCTCCACTCCTTGGGGAGTATTCCAGCTAGGAGCCATTTTACAGGCGCACACATGCCACTCTAACTACATCGACATCCGCATTCTACTGAGTACCCGTTTGACACCTGGGTTGAGAGTGGCAAATGTGGATTTAATGTCTTGCCAAAAGACATTTGTGCCTGGCTGGGATTTAAACGCTTTGAGTGGGAGTCAAGGGAAGGAACCACTCTATCATGACACCTCCACTACTTCTCATTTATCAGTGAAAATATGTATCCATTGTATGGTGTAGATGTGTGTCACATTATATTATCCATGATGTAGTGCCCCTCTTCACTTTGAAAATGCATTTGTGGTTTGGAGTTTTGGTGGTTTTGTGTTAGCCTGTCCACTGATAATCAGCTGTGGTCAATTTTAAAGCAGTGACAAGAATCATACCATATGTGAACTTCCACTGAAAAACCTCACACATGCAGCATGTTGCCTGGAATTGATTTTATTCTTGGTCTCGGCTCAATAAGAATGAGTTGTTTTATTTTGGAATTCCAGAAGATATTTTTTATTGTTGTTTGTTTTTTGTTTTGTTTTGTTTTGTTTGTTTGTTTTTTTTAAGCCAGCATAATT
>CM057163.1:25399904-25524958 GCA_029962745.1 Echinometra lucunter | reverse complement strand
TGGCAAGTTTTTGCAAGTCAGGCTGAGATGATTACTCTCACTGATTGTAAGCTTTGTTAATGAATGTAAGGCTGAAAAGGTTGCTTTCCCTGACTGACTGACTGACTGTGAGGCATCAGTTACCATTCATTTCACCCATTTTACCAAAACTTGCAAAAAATGGAATCTGTACCTGTTGTCTTCCAGATCAATTTATTCGGTCGTTCATGGCATCACAGGTACAAGTAAGGCATCAATGAAAAGCTAAGGAGTTCTTCTGTTACCCTAGGGTAAATTTAAATTGTTAAATCAAATAAGCACTGAATATAAGCCCTCTAAAAATGGATTACCTTATTATTGTACGGACTATATAGTGTATTTTGATGACAAATTAACACTTCTTTCAAAAGCGGTTATTTTCGTCTCGCTCGCTTCATTCTGTCGTAAAATTAAAAGCGGGGAGGTTCATTACTTAGCAAAAAGTGTCATTTCCGCATAATTAAAATAAAAACACCAAACAACGACCAAAAAAAAAAAAAAAAAAAAAAAACCGCTGACCTTGATCGCAAGGGACTTCGCGCTAATGGTGTGTGTGCTTAAATTGACATTTTCTGGGTGAGTGCTTCAGCGCCCCCCCCCCCCCCTCTCAGAAAAGCTTCCTACGGTTATGGACTAAGGTGTTATAATGTTGACCGTTTATCTGCCAAAAAGTACCAAAGGTCAATTTTCTTGGCTTACACACCCCAAACCTTAAAAAATCCTGGCTACGGGCCTGTTATTTTGAAGCGAAATGGGTAAACAATTAGAATATGAATCACTAAAAAAAAGTATTTCACACCTTTCTAACGTACATTTTAATCACTGATTTATATACTACCACTAGTTATTCAAATATGCAGTTTGAATTGTTTTTTTTTTCTGTTTAGAGAACTAAAATTTCTACCCATGCTGTTAATTATTGTCACTATCTTAAAGGGGGGGGGGGGGGACAACAGATTATGTCACTCAGTCGTTTTACATTTTAATATAAAGTGGATGCCAACCAAATGCTTTCACAGGTACGCCCTTTAAAAAGTAGGATGAACATATTGGAACATAATTTTTTTTAATTTTTTTTATTCCAACATTCAAGTACCAGTGGGGATGTACAGTTTTCTGCGAAAGGTTATTGATGGGCTGCGTTTTGAGTATACAGTTCATTATTTCAACTATGTTTTTATTGAAAATATGGGAGTGGAGTGTGTGTCTATCATGCATCAGAGTAACTGTTAAGAACCAGGTCCTTCTTGAGATGTTGATTTTAGCCATGTTATCGTGTCATGTTGGCCGTGAGACTGGTCCCTGCTGATTGCCTAGTTCTTTGTTCCAGGACCTTGTGGGTCTAGCACCTCTTTTTAGAGTCTAGAGAACTTCAATTCAGACTTCAATGGCAATGGCATGTGAATAGCACGACTGCATAAACATCTTGCTATTGTAACTGTGTATGTTTACATGCATGCTACGAAATACAAGTGATACTTTTGCAGTCTTCTTCTTCTACTACTTTTGTTTCTTCTTTTCTCTTTACTCTAACAAGCTCTCCCCTCTGCTCTCCTATATATTTTAATAATTGTGCTAAGTTGTTCAGGCGAGCCGGTTACAAGCACTTGCTTTTAGGGACCTTGCCTTCTTCCTATTATGTTATTGTAATATATTATGTCGTTACTATGTACAAAATGTACACAATTAAAAAAAAATGATTGTAAACTCAAGTTAAGTGGGAGACAATCAATGTTTCTTTGAATTGAATGGAATTCTAATCGTGAGAAAATAAGGTGATAACGTGTGGCTTTGAGAGCCAACATGGTTTTTTTTAATAGACAGAGTATAATACCAGAGGGGTGTTTCACAATGACTAAGATTGACTAAAATCGCACTTAACTATGGCTGGCCATTCATGCCAATGTTTTCTTTCACCAGGGATCTCTCAAAGGATTTGCAAGTCATGGTCACAAATCTGCAGAATTGAAAATTTTTTTTATAGTTAATCGATGGAGAGAAAAAAAAATTCTGCAAGTATGTGACCATGATTTGCGCATCCCTTGAGAGACCGATGGTGAAAGCAAACAGTGGCATGAATGGCCCGCAACAGTTGAGAGTAATTTGAGTCAATCTTAGTCTTTGTGAAACACCCACCAGAAATAAAAATGTATGACACCATGAACATGACGGACAAAGAAAGCGAACAAAATAAACAACCTCTCATTCTACCCATCACAATGGTTCTGGTAGTCAAAAGAACATCCCTTCACTGCTATTATCTGAAATATGTGGGACAGGTGTCACATGCATATTCACCTGGAACTGCTGATTAAATATAATAGCTGTGAAGGGATGGTCTTTTGACTACCAGAACCATTGTGAAGGGTAGAATGAGGGGTTGTTTATTTTGTCCGCTTTCTTTGTCCGTCATGTTCATAGTGTGAATTCACTACGTACGGTAGTCAAAATTCAAATATCTAAAATTTTCAGGGGGGGGGGGGGAGGGGGGGGTGGACATAAAGTTAGGGATTCAGTTTGGACAAAAATGACAAGCACATTGACCATGTTAACAAGTATCTTGTCAGAGTTCAATAATGGCTTTATAATCAAGGGAGCGTTTCATGAAGAGTTTTGTCGGTGATATTCACTGACTAATTTGCTTTCAGCCAATCAGATGCGAGGATTTTCAGTAGCTTATAACATTTGTCGGTGATTTTTCACCGACAAAACTCTTCATGAAACGCTCCCCAAATGTGATGGGGTCATTTGAACTATAAGTTTTCTTTCTTTCTTTCTCCCTCTCCCTCCTAATGGATGATGCATTTCACATTCATGTATTTTATGTTACACAGATATGGTTTATGCATATGCATAGACATATTGGACTTTTTTTTTCATAAAGCGATGCATGTACTTCAAGTTAATTATGTTTTCTGATTTCTGTCATTGGTAGCCATACTAGAGTTTAGATCAGACAAAACATCAAGGAAAAGGACATATCCAAAGACCAGTTTCCATTATTCTTTGTAACATGATGGCTGGCTATCATATGAATTACGTCATACGGTAGAGTTGTCCCCAAACTATAACTAGAAATATTGCCATATCACTTGCCACGTCGGAAGTGTACCCCCGGGCCGTTGTGAAATCTCTGCCATACATAACCTCCCATAAAATACAAGGATTATTTCAAGAAATACTACCCCCCTCCCCCTTCCCCCGCCCCCGCCTGTGAGATAGGCTCATATGCCCCAACCAAACCCTATCAGATAAACGAACAGAATCTAAATCAGCTGCTAAATAGAGGAAACAGCGTTTTTCGTGATATTGCATAAATTTGCATTATTAATGATTTACACATTTCCGATTACGAGTTAGGAAGCCCTCCTCTATTAGCTTTATCAGTAAGAGCAATCAGAATAAATATCAAGAAATTGCAGAGAAGAAGCAAATTAATCCTTTTGAGCACAACTGACCTTTGACCTGCATACGTGGCCTTTGACCCCAGAAATAACATTGAGGTCCCTGTAAGACATCTTCCATCGAAGTTAGGTGAAAAATGGGCTTACAATTTAAAAGTTACCAACTCCAGTGGAAACTTGCAGTTAAATTTTCAGATTTGAACTCATTGGACCTTGAGCTGCATATGTGAATTTTGACCCCAAGCCCTCATCTAGCTTTATCAGTCAGAGGAATCTCAGAATCAAAATCAGCCAAGAAATGGCAGAGAAGGAGGAAATTAAAAATTTTGAGAATGTTTTAGCTTGGACCTACATACGTGACCTTTGACCCCAAAGAACATTTGTATCGGTGAGTAACACTCGGGATTCAGAAAAGGGGCGAGGCAAGTCTCGTTCTTGAAACTCAACTTCAATTAAAGCTCGACTAAATCTGTTTTGGGAGCGCCACATGAATACGTTTTCTCATTCTTAAAAAAAAACAAAAAAACAAAATGTTTAATGTTAGTATGAAAGCATTTTGTTGAAATCCACTCCATTTCAAAATGTGGATAAACGACTGGCCACTGGTGTAGTGATGGGAAGGGGGGGGGGGCTTGGGGGCAGTTGCCACCCCCCCCCCTATATCAATCGTGGTTTATTTCATTTCGATACCAGCGATTTAAAATGTTGCTGAGGTTTCCGGGGTTTTTCCTCACTTTTTTAACTTGTACTTTTGTGTGCATTTGTAGTTTGAAAGCCCACATCTTGACGTTATTATCAATATCCGCATTCCCCCCCCCCCAAAAAAAAGGTTTTGCTCATTACGCCACTACGATTGACAGACATATTTTTCCCCCGCGCCCCTTCCAAGAGAGTAGCAGTGATTAACTACATTCCATGCCGTGAGTGAAAAATTGTGTTTCTATGATCAGAAATAACCACCTGACGCTTTATAAGTACTTCCTAGTTCAAGCGTTCAAGCCCCTTTCTCTCACTATATAAGAATCCTGATAGCAGAGACTGGTAAGAATATCATCATATTTACGTATTTTTAAAGTTGTGTCATACGTCTTATTTACGAATTATATATACGTCTTTAAGACGATACTTTGCACCAGCATACGACGTAAAATAAGACGTCATATTTTTACGTCAATTTTACATCATATTGGTCAGAAAAAACGTCTTTATGACGTTTTTACGACCCAAAGGAAGTTCGCAGACTGGTAAAAATCACGTCATAAAGACGTCAATGCTGGTTTATAAAATATTTTGGAATATATAGAACATTATAACGTTTTCTCTTCGTTAATGCTCTAGCCAATAGATCGTCCTATACTAGGTCTATATCCTAACATTCTACATCCCGTACCTAACTACTGATGCTTTGTATCGACATTACTATATGGACTGTTACGATTTACAATTTCTTGATGCATTCTGAAATACCTGCCCATAACATTAACTGAATGGTGTTCAACATGGAAGTACATTGTTCATTAAATCAGCAGTGCAGTTATTGAATAAAATGTTAAAAGTTCAAATGCTATCATCCTTTTTTTCATGAAGTTTAGTCATTTCTGGTCATTCATGAATATTCATGAATCAAGATCAACTATTACAATCGTATCACGACGTTATGGTCTTGAAAAAGCTGTCATAAAGTGGGAAATAATTGACGTAAAAATACGTCTTGTTCTGGTCTTTGAAAAAGACGTCAAAAAGTGGTAAATATTTGACGTAAAATATATGTCATCTCATGTTCAAACAAAATTTGAGAAAATATTGGTTATATAAAGAGGTCATAAGGTTGTCATAAATTAGCCGTGTATACGACGTATGATGTGTGGACCAGTTTATGACCAGTTCATGACGTCTTAAAGACGTCCCTCTGCTATCAGGGAAAGTTACTATTGATAAGCCACGTGATAACCAGCAAAGTAGCAAGAACAACAGCAATAACGGGAATTATATTTTGGATCAGAAATCAATTCTTTAGGCATTGGCTTAAAGACTTTCATGTGATCATTTGTATTTTCAGCTATTTCAGAATGTTAGCATGAAGGCTTGCTATTTGGGAAATGACGTCACTTTTATGGCGACATTTTCCAAATAGTATATACTATTTGTGCAATGTCGTCACATCCGCGAAATCTATGCGCGAAATGAAATATCAGTGGGCATAGGAGAGCTTGAGTGCGCACCATGGGTATCTCGAGCGGTGCCACGGCTACTGCGTTTCTCAATATCTGATCATTTTGCAGTTTATCTGTACAACGTTTAGTGTCATAAAGCATTCGATAAGATATAACATGAAATAAAGAATATTGATTTGATGTGATTTGACTGATTTATTCAAACAAGGTAAAAGCCCAGTTGACCTACTCGGCTGACTTACAATTCAATTCAGTTCAATTCAATTTGTATTTATTTCATTTTCAACAGAAAAAGAAAACAACAGCATTACAATATTTTAACTGAAAATATATGTACGGATTCATCTTTTTTTCTTGATAAATACAAGTATGCAATGTACATATAAATGAATGGGGCCGTGTATCAATTTTTAAAAATATACGAATACATGTCTAACACCAATAACATGCACATAATATAAGAAAATGAATACATATAAAAATACATATAAATCCTGATCCAAAATATAAAACAAATAAACTCTGCCCTGCTTTCGAGTTTCTGGTTAAAACTATGGGCCTCGGTGCCTCCAATAGAACCATTCATTTCGGGCTGCGCCCCTCAGTGAATAGTACTATTCCTGAGTCACCTTTTGGCATAGTTTTAACAAGAAACTCTCAAGGCAAAGTATATTTGTATAATATCAATTTCAAATAGAAACACAATTTTGTTTGCTGCCTGACTGAAAAAAGCACCAAATAAAAGTTAGCACAAAAATAGTTGTCATGAGATTGTTTGCGCAAGTTTTGAAATAATTCTCTCTTAATTCAGAGTTGACGCGCTAACGCGCGTTCATTAGCACATGGACCCAAGTAGAGATGGACACTGATCGGTAACATCATGAATTCATGCACCTGACTCTATCAACAGTATCACCATGACATTCCAAACATGGTTCCCCACTTTTATCTCATCATGACCGCCGCCAGTCAGCCTGAAGAGAACCAGAAGTTTGATTTGAGAAATCTATAAAATGCATGCGCAGAAGAAAATAAATCACATAAAATCATAGAAATGCATGTGCAGTTGTGACGTACAAGTGAAAATTGCTGTGCATACATTTTCAAGTAGGAAATTACAAGCAGTCTTCAAGAAAGACCCGTAAATTTTGCCGTCACACAATGATCTTAAACTTCATTTTGAAACTTCTGCAATTCATTTCCAGGAATATGAATTCATATAACCGTAGAGGATATGTATCTTTCAAATTTAGGCAAGGTCAGATGCATGTCCACATGTGTCCACTTCTGTAACAGTCAATCTCATATCAAGGAAATTGTCATAGTTTGGGGTTCGCTGCTCTTCTAGCTGCTCTTAAATCATGGTATATTTCCTGGAACGACACTTCAGCGAAATGAATTCGAAGAAAGTTAAAATGTTGTTTTGTTTGTGACGATTCGTTATTACGTAATCAACATTGTCGCAACAAATGAATGTGCTCATCAACATTTTCAGGTGGTGGCGGTCATGATAAGATCAAAGAAAGGCTCCAGTCTTTTCTATAATTTCTGCAACATCCATCATATGGCACGAAAACTCATTAAATACGCAACAAAAACTCCTTGTAACACCAAACATTAAGGGTAACGCTTGCCCGACGACTGTAACGCTTGCCCGACGACTAGGAGCCGTTTGTTTATTAGACATTTAAGAAATTGCACATTTGTTTCAAAATTGACATTTATTACAAATAATCTGATTCTGTACATCTTTACTTTCCTACTTCTCTCTACTTGAATTCTTTACTAAACGATATCATTGTAAATATCCCTATTATCCCTATTCTAAATATGCGACAAGTAGGTCCAGGGTAAAAAACCAGAGATAAAACTCGATGAGCAAAAACTCTGGAAAACCTTCGGATCCACTTTTGCAAAAGAAACTAAGCACAAATCTTCTGCTAACATCTTAAACAGCTTTATTATCATCCATTCAAATGTTGTCGTGATGAAGAACGCAAGCTAGAATGAAGTGCTACATGCATTTCCTTTCTACCACACCCTAAGATACCCATGCTCCAATGCACCAGTGTACCCGTAATCACATTCCTATGAAACCTCTGACAATGCTTCAACCCGACATACATCAGCGAAATGTATGCATACATTAACGAGACAAACAACATTTACCTGCTATACAAACGTAACGCAGGTAAATAATATTATTACCTAGTCCATCTCTAGTAGGGTCCATGATTAGCATAATTGGCGGCACAAAGTCGCATTATATCTGAACGGGACAAAACATCTCGGATGACAAGGATCTATGGCAAGTGACTAACTTTTTCAGGGCCCAGCTTATTAAAGGAAGGGTACAATTCCATAAGATTCTTAGATCGGTATCATACAATTACTGATCACAAAAGGATTACTTAAAAATTGAAAAAAAAAAATCGATGGATTTTTTCCCCTGGTGGGTAATTTGTCAGGACGCGAGGAGCAAATTCCCCCCCCCCCCCCACCTCTTCTTCAAAACAGTTATATATACTTGTCCATGCTTTAATTCGATACTACGCATACATGTTGAATATTTCCTCTTTTTAAAGATAAACTTGAATTATGAGGGTTGTTTCATAAAGCTGTTCGTAAAGTTATGAATGACTTTACGAAGGACTTGAATATGGCAAGCCAATGGGACTCTCAGTCGTCATAAATCGCATCAGCTGTCGGTGAACTATGCAGACGCAGATAAACATTACTATTGTTTTACTAATTTTTTATTGCGCATTATATTTCTGTGTCCCACAATTCTACTGAGATTATGGGAAATGCAGTCACACCTTGTTAAAACGTCAGGAAAAACTTTGGGCATCCCATGTCGCGCTTCATATTCAAGCCGTTCGCATTCAAGTGGGGATATTCTACAATGGGTTCTAGGACAACTCCCCCGGGAGGACAACTCCCCCCCGATACGATTCCCACCTGACAACTCCTCCTGGAGCACAGCTCCCCTGGAGGATAGCTCCCCCGAGGGCAACTCTCCCCGGAGAACACTTTTCCCGGATGACAACTCCCCAAGGACAGCTCCCCCAGTCCCCGGGGGAGTTGTTCTCCCGGGGGAGTTGTCCTGATACGTCTACAATGATATTCTTCCAAACTCACCTCAAATGACCAAGAAAGCATCCGGCCAGGGTGACCAGCTTTCGAATTTTAGATACGGGACATTTCAGGGCAAAGATTATGGTGAGCGAGCCAAGTATTCAAGGTTTATCTATAAAGTAGTCATTCCGAGGTAGCGAAGCGAGCGAGCGAGTTAGCAAACTTTGGAGAATTGATACACAATTCCAAATTAAATATCTTGACTCTCTAAAAGTAGATAAACATTGGAATTCTAAGATAAAAAGGGGGTAGCAGTGTACATCGGAATCCGCAGTTGCCGTAAATGCATTGCATTTGGTGTATTATTTATCAGGTCTTCATTGACCATGTTGACAAGGAAAGTATACCGTGTATACTGTCACTTGCGTAAAGATAATAAATAAACGAATTCAAAGAACGGTGACCTGATCCCCTTAGAAAAAAAATACCCAACAGCTGTTGTTTCATGGCAAGATTATCTTTCAGACCCATAAGTTTTGAATGGTGTTATTTTTGGAAAGGTGTTTGTACATTGGTATAACACACAAACATGCACAAAAACAACATGTAACAATAACATCGATTATGCTTTCATGGCCAATGGGCGTATACTGTTGCTGTGAATTAAACGCATTCAAGAATCACTTTATCATGTTTATTGATCCCCTCCCCGCCATATGTTTCCAACATGGTCAACATGGCCAAGCATGAACAATTTTAAAAGTATATATATCACAACTTTAATTTGTGGGCTCAAAATATTTATTTCTTCCTCTGACTTCTGTCTGTCTGTAATCAACCAGTTCTAAAACTACGATATATATTCTTACTTTGATAGGAAAGGGAGAGAATAAAAATTGTATCATTCCTAGCAGATCAGTACCTTCCGTTTTCCTTTCCAATTCAATGAATGGCTTCCTCTATAAACAGCAGTACCGAAGTATGTACTCCCAGTGTTGAGGACTTCGAAGTTTCACAATATAATGCAAATAACACAGATCAACGAACATACATATACTTATTCTGGAATAGCAAAATATAAACAAATGTGCATATATGAGAAATAATACATGTTACATATATCTGTAAGTGTTAACGTGAATTAAGAAGAATAAATCGGTGGAGGAGTCTATTTAAAGAAGCAGAGCTTATATTGTATAGACCCCTATGTGGCTTCGGTTGTTTTCAGATATTTTGCCCCACCTTTCCATATTAAAAAATATTAGATCATAAATCAATATTTCTGCTTCTGCATGCATCATTTCTAAATATAGTAGATTATTTTTCTGTGGCTAATACAGTTTGAAATACAGGACAAAACTGCGTAACCCTGCCTCCTGCCTGAACTCAAACTCGTCTTCAAAAACCGCCTGGACGTTTAAGTCTAATGTGGTTGCTTCCTCCAATCAGAGGACGTTATCTGGATCTTATAGCGATGCCATTCTTGATAAATATAGGAAATCATATAGCTTTAATGACATATCGTTTTCCGGAAAGTTCAGAATTCTTACGTACCTTCAGAGCGACCTTATCCAACTGTCACCAAATACGTTAGCACTCGTCAAAGGTGGTGGTAAGTTAAAAAACTTCTTGTAAATTACCGGGAGTTGGCTTTAATTAATAAGTCTCTATCATTTTATAATAAAAATCTTTCACCGTTTTGCCGGAAACAAACTGAAAATTGCAACGACACGTGTTATTATTGCAGTAAGAAATCACCACTCATTTGTAGTGATTTGATTGGACTTAAATTTTCCTTTTCGTGGTGTATCTGCCTTATTATATGTGTAAAGAATTGACCCACTGTATAGGTCTACAATGACTTCAGCAACTCTCATGAAAATGATTTAACGCGAAAGGACATTTCTTCTTTGGTCGATCGATTTTAAAACATT
Source organism: Echinometra lucunter (assembly GCA_029962745.1). Classification (NCBI taxonomy): domain Eukaryota; kingdom Metazoa; phylum Echinodermata; class Echinoidea; order Camarodonta; family Echinometridae; genus Echinometra; species Echinometra lucunter. Next base: position 25,514,350 of record CM057163.1, on the reverse strand, counting down.
GTCGTCCAATTTCAACTACTCATTTCCCATTAATTGCAGTTCACATTCGTCAGCCACAGTATCTGGGCACGAAACGGCACAACCAATTTCGTCTATTGACATTAATTTTTGTCAAAGATTTATTCAAATTCGTCTCGCACATAACAGAAAATTACTTCTAATGTGTTCCACATTATATGTAATCATTTCTAATTTTCAAACAAAAGTAGCAAAAAGCAAATTATATCACCATGATCACGGAAAGTATAATGGTTAAAGCCTTCATTTAAAGACATACAACTGTACAACATGAATTCGAATGACGAAATGATGAATTTGCTTTCAAAATGACGAATTTGATCCAAACATTCCGTACTGTTTGGTATGCTATTGTTCTACCTTTATATTAATTATCCTAACCAATGTCTTCTAGTCATTAAACATTAATAACATAATTGCAAGGAGTGGAATAGCAAGAAGACCTTCACAGTATAATTTTTTAGGAGATGTTGTGACTAAAAGCCTATTCCTATATCATACCAAGGAAGATGTCGATAAAATGTTAATTAAATCATGAGAATGGAGTAACAATACACTAGAACCCGTTCTCGGTATTCTAAAACTCCATTTCTTTTTCTCGCTAGCTCCCTACGCCCGCTCATAAAATCTAGGAGCATGATATTTTCGAGCGGCAAGCACTCTTATTCCCTCAGCAACATGTTCTAATATCAAAATATTTTTGCAGCTAGGTGTCAAAGCGTCCAAGAATTCTGTGGGAAGATGTAAATCATCAACATGATCTTTCTTTTTTTGTGGCAGTTCTACGTTTTGATTAATAAATAAATAACGTTCACAAATAAAAACGAAATGGTTTTTAGATGGCCAGCGACGAGCCAAAGAGCGTCATATTTGGCGGTTAGGTGATCCAGTATACTAAATTTACGTAAGATATCTTTCAGGCGTATCTAAGCGTGTAAATTTTTGATCGCTTGCTGCGCTCATTCGTATAACATTCAGATACAGGGTAGTCTGGGAAGGAAAACGAATTGGGCATGCCAAGCGAATTGGCCAAATATGTAGTTTATATACCTTACAGGCCAATGTTTTATTTTGATTTTAATCTTCAAAGGATGCGTTTTTCCTCTCTCGCTTCGCGCGTAATGTTTTGAAACAGGATGTCTTTGAACAGCTAAAGATTGGATCAGCAAGGTGCTAGAATAGAGTCATATTTGGCAGCGAGGTGACCAAATATACCATTTAAATATATTATAGGCCTATATGTATTTTGATGACTGAGTAAGGAATTATCATCAAGAGGGTGTTTTTCCTCGCTCGCTTCGCTTGCTTGTATTATACAGAAACAGCATCGTGGTTTGGACTTTAAACAATTAAACCAGCGAGATGCTAAAATAATATTTGGCAAAAAGGTTGTCACATATACGGTTCAAAATAATTTCATAGGTCTAGAGTGTATTTTGATGACAAAATAACATTTCTGAAACAAGAACTTGAAATATTTGGCTCGCTCGCCTCGCTCGCTCGTAAAATAAGGAACAAGATGTTTTCATACCCAAAAGAAGTGTCAAGTAACAAAAGAAGAAAAAATGGGGCCCCTTAATATTCCATTCATGTAATAAGGATTTACCTCTACGATACAGTTTGAAAACGATTTCTCGTGTGGTTATTGAAGGGGCGGTAGATTAGACTTAGCATTAGACTTTGCTTAGTCGATCCTTCACGTTAGAACCCTAACCCCCCTCCCACCCCCCCCCCTTCGGTCGCTTTGCTCCCTCGCCGAGGATATCCGGCATCAATCATCTCCCTCAACCGCGAACACAAATCGACACCCATGATGACAGTTGCTGAATATGAATGTTTGTTTTTCAAATTTGATTGACAAAAGACGAATTCAAATAACATTTAAACGAAAAGGCCCATACCAGAAGAGAGAAAAAAATGCTGCTTAGGGCACACCTTCTTCTTTTTCTTCTTCATGGTAAGCCCACGTCCTTCACATCAGACGCCCCTAAAGGCGCTAGGTTTCCTTATGAAAACACAAAATTCTCTCATTCATTTGTCGCCCCTTCCCATTCGTGGAAAACGTCCCCTGATACCCCTCCAGATCCTTGCTCCCGCACTGTACCGACCCAAAAAACAAAACAAAACAACAACAACAAAAATCTACCTTTTTTTTCATTCTTCAGTGTTGGCAAGTATGTATTTGTGTGGTATCATGTTTCTTGAAAGCCTATCACTGGGGCCCATTGTTCGTCTACCGGCCACTGGGTAGCAGACAAGTGTTCTGTCTGGTTGATTTCTGTAGTCTGTAAGATTAACCAGAGTATTCCAAACTCTACCTGGGATAATTATTTAACCTGGATACCGCCTTTGAGCCACATCGCTCGCAAGGGGGGGGGGGGGGGGCAGTGCAGTATAAAATCTATATTGCATCGGTCACTTGCAGTTTTGTATTCATACAGCCATGCGCATTCATTTAAAATTGGTCTCAAATAATACATACGTTTTTATTGCAAGGGATATGTCTCGCTCATTTGAAAGAGGCCTCAGTTTAGGGGCCTATTGGACAGTCTGGTGGGCCCTAAGCAGCAGAAAACCTGTCTTGCATGGCCATTCCGAGACCTGTAAGATCAACCTGAGCTTCCTGAATTGGTATATGCGATACCTTGTATGTCCAATCTGAGTCAAAGCTTTAAAGGTGAGCCATGTGAGGGGTCACTTAATTTTCGGTTGAAATCCACTCGAAAAGAGTTATTAAAACGTCTACTTTTGGATGGTATCTATTTAATTTTCTTTTTAAATCTTCGTATAAACTGGTTTAAATTTTAGAACGAAGTTCGCATAATAGTACTCATAAAACTAAGATTTGCAATCATCTCGATTTTTTTACAGAATGAATCTTTCTCTTTCCAGGAAAAAAATATCTTTGCTGAAGTCATCTATTTGAACCATGAAGACCGTCCTGTTTTGTGCTCTTCTTGTCTCTCTACTCGCAGGTAAACCCATGACATCGTGCTATCACTTTACTAGATGTAAATTCCATGAGCAACAAGGACAAGAATAGTTGTTTTAGATTTTACAAAAATAAATAAATAAAATCACTAAAAGTCGATTTAGCGCCTTTTGAAAGGAAACCCATAGGTATATACAGTATTGGTCATAAAGGTGGAAAATATGATATAAAGGTGGAAATTTGAAAGTCTACGCGCATACAAAATGGTTATTGAGTGATTACAGAATGTCACTCTATTACACAGGTGGCATCATAACACGAAAAGAATTTATTACGTCATAAATACTTTTGTTGTAGACAATACAGACATTAAAAACCTGTGCATATGATATTTGTCCCTTTTCCCTGATTTAGCACTACGTATAAGAAGATTCTTTTTTTCGAGTTCCTTCTTCTGTTTGCAATAAGCAATAAAAATCGGTAGAGACGGTCCTTGAACTATGTTTGGTCCAACGGCAATAGCAACATGCTAGAGAGTGGTAGCACTCTGACAGAAGGGCCACAAGCAGACTGGCATCGCAGAAGTCCTAGGGACATCATAGAGTGCATTCTCTAAGATCCTGAAACGTCAAGGTGAGGCGGGAAATGTGCGGTTACGGATATCTCCAGGACGTCCCAGACCACAAGAAGAGAAGACCGCCAACTGTTGAATCTCAGCTGAAGAAACCGGAAGTTGTCTACTAGTCGTCTTTGTCTCTTTTGGAGGAGATATCATGGTACCAACGTTTCCTGGTCAATCGTTAATTGCAGATTGCGCCAAAATGGTTGCCGGGCACAACGGTTTACCAAATGTCCACGCCTGTCTGTTCTCCACAGAGTAGCTCGTCTTCTTTGGGCTAGGGAGCACAAAAGGCTTCATCCAAGACATTGGCAACATGTGGTATTCGCGGAAAAGAGCTGGTTGATCCTTGACCGACAGGATGGGAAACACCGAGTTCGTCGATTGGTATAAGAAAACTTGCACGATGATTGTATCCACGAGACGGCTCATGGCGGAAGCGGCTAAGTGATGATATGGGCCGGCATCCATTACTGAGGTAAAATGCCACTGGTGGTTCCGGACGGATAAGTTATCGCCTACAGGGATATCTTGGAGTTCAACTGCCTTCCATAAGCAAGATGAGTATGGACACAATTTCCGACTGCAGGACGACATCGATAGACCGCACAGAACTGCTACAGTAAGGGAGTTCCTGGAGGCAGAGGGCGTCGGGCAATTGCCATGGTCAACTTGTTCCTCGGATATGAACCCCATAGTGCGTACATGCGCTGCCCTTGGTCGAGCCATCATCGACAGGGAGGTCATTCCTCAAAGTCTGCAGAAGTTGGCAGATACTCTGATGGAAAAAAATTGCGCGCTACACCTGTTGACGTCATCCACAAGCTAGTAGACAGCATGGCACGATATCTGCATGCGCTGGTTCGTGCGAGTGCTGGACATACCTGATACTAGTGACTGAGTACGTAAGAACAATGCTTCCATTTTAATGAAAATTCATCCATGCAATCACAAAAAAAGCACACAAAAAATAATTTGGAAAACTGAGAGAGCCTGAAATTAATTATCTTATAATTCTTAATTTACTGTGTATTGTCGCCATTGTTGCTGTATGGTCATGACATCCATCGCTCAGGACATAACCTTGTTAAAAATCACTGTCAAATGTGTGTAAGAGGCAGAATAATAAATTAAAATGATTATCATGCATCTTACACGCCATTTTCAAATCACATCGATACGATTATGCTTTGAAAATTTGTTGAAAAAAAAATATTCCACCTTTATGACCAACAGTGTATTATAAAAACTTACATAAATATATTGTAGAATTATGCATGTATGTATGCAGATAATACGTGTGATTACACGATCTGAAAGAAATTCGACAATCTGTCAGTCCAACAGAACGGGTCATAGTAAATCGCACATTTCACTAGGTAATGACTTTTGGTTGGTTATGATTACATATCATACAAACTTTGTGACTATGATTATCTCATCAGTTTGCATCACCATAGAGAGACGTATTAGATCTGATTTTGCTGATGCAAGGAAAAGACAAGAAAAAAAAAAATGACCTCTTGAATCTTCAGCTGCCGTCACTCTTTACGCCGATATCATACAATAATTGAAGAACTTTCTTCAAAGAGGCGTTAAATCCACCTTTATAACTTCAGAGAAAGGGGCATTTGTTTACCAGAGTTTGTACATACGTCTACGGAAAAGTGATATTAAAAGGTGCATTGTTTGATGATTGCTCTCTAAATTTAGTTTAACATTTTTTTTTTTTAAAGACAGGTACCTACCTGAACTATGATCTCAATAACTAAATTTTCATCAAATGGGGATTTAGCGCCTTTTGATAGGGAGCTCTTCATTTCTTGTTTTGCTTTTATTTATCTATTTATCTATTTAATTATTTTGGTTTATTTTACTGGGTAGTTTCAGCGGCCATTGACTGCTACACCTGTGCAAACTGTGGAGACCCCTTCAATCCAAATGCATCAGGAGTGTTGAAAACCTGCCCCAGTGTAGCTGGTCTGCCAAACAACTACTGCATAGTAAGATATATATATATATATATATATATATATATATATATATACATCACTTCGCTCTCAACTCAGGAAAGCATCATGTCTGGTAGAGGAAAAAGTGGAAAGGCCCGCACCAAGGCCAAGTCCCGTTCATTTATATGTATATATATATGTATATATATATATATATATATATATATATATATATATATATAGTGGGTGCGTGTGCGTGAGTGTGTATGTGTATAATTTCATTTAAAGATTCTCATTTATTCCCGAAAAAGGCAGGGAGGGGGCGCAGGGTTTTGCAAATAGAGAATTTCCAATTTCCAAAAATTCTGTAAACTAATCTTTCCTTATTTTCTCTGAATATGGGGCTCTTTTTACTGCTCCTTTTTTCGTTGATGAAATACGGTAAAAGATCAACAGAATCAATGACAATTCACAAAATCTAAAATCATGAAACACCATCGGGAACAGAGATGGGAGATGTCATGCACCAAATCACACACACACACACACACACACACACACACATATCCGTCGCAAAAACATGCGAAATTTGAAAATAACTGCATTTTAAGAAACGGGCATAGAATAAAAATTTATAAAATACTGTCAGGATCAAACCTGGGTTTTTGTTTACCTAAAGATTGGGTCACCAATCACCCCAAATCACATAAACAACCTCACATACCCCAAGCATCCTTTTTTAAAGTGAAGAGGGCTGTGATGTAGTCAAAGTACACATAAGTAAATGCACTGCACAACAATCATTCCGGTTTAAAGTTGTTTATTACAACTATCATTTCGTTTCCAAATCAGATTTTGTTTTCCAATGAAAATTTCAACAATCAATTTAAAATTATATCACATATAGAAGACATTGACTTTCAAATGATAAAAAAATAGCTTTGATTTTATCGGTCGAGAATTTCAGTTTTGGAATGGGAAAAAAATCAATATGGGATGGGAAAAATAATGCTTTGTCCGGACAATAATAGATGGTCTATTAAATAAGAGGACTTCCCTGAATAATCATGGATGCAGTCCAAATGATGTCGTTGAAAATGGCGACAAGTTAACTGAAACAGCGGATATCCGATGACCTTGAAGACCGATGACGTAGAATGACGAATATCGACGAATGCGGAAGATCTACGAGGACTGTCGAAAAATGGCGTCACCGAAGATTAGCTGCTTTCGACCTGACGCATGACGTCGAGAAGAACTCAAGAAGAACTCAAGGAGAACTCAAGGTTGAAAACTCAGGATAAATCGTGGCTCAGGGCTGACAATAACTGAAAGCTTCTAACGTAGCCCCAGAATAGAATGGCTGACCATGGGTAACAGCTCCCTGACCAAAGGACCCTTGAAAATTGAATACATTCCCATTATCCAAAATGGCAAATCCTAACTTTCAACATTTCAAATATTACTTTTATTAATCATTTGATCAATACATGTCTTTCTTATTATTTAATAAGCATCGACAAAATATCAAGATAGTATTAATTCATCAGTAAAACAAATCAATCCTAAAAAGTTGACATAAATTCACTTCTGAAAAATACTGAAATACAACCATTTCATCACTGCAATATAATGGTGATAATTATTTAAAGCCGGAAAATTATTAAAAACTCACAGCGTAATATTATGCCCAAGTTACTGACAGAAAACAGGCATCTGTTTGATAGAATTATTACAACAAGATCTGGATCCAAAATACAGACCAAAATAACCTTTTAGACTGAAGAATCTAATATTTCTTTATTATTATTATTATTATTTTAGCTGAAATTTACTGATAAAAATATCAAATAGACTCACCACCATTGTGGGTAGGAAAACTCCAAACTTAACAAAACTGAGGGTCATTTCTTCCTTGCTCCTCAGGATACAACCTCTCTCAACGAGTAACAAAATGAAAGTGATCCTACTCTCTGTGCAGAGCAATTAGGTGCACTGTACAATCAATAGACCTTGGGCGGGTCTTGGAATGTCAAGTGTTTATTCCACCTGTTACTAGAACCTGGAACCTACAACAAAAGGACCTGCAAGAGCTGAATACATTATAGCTCTTCCTAGTTAAAGTAACTAAATACATAGGATGTCATTATACAACTCAATTAGCAATACTGCCATCACAAGGCCAAAATGAGTAATTTATCATTACTTTTTACATTTTATTTTTCTATGTAAAATAAACAAATTTTAGAATATAGCTTTAGTGCTAAATAAAAAAAACTTGCTTGTGACAAATACCTTAACCAAATTCAGTGATCTTACCCTATCTTCCCAGTGATACTTTCCGAAGGCAGTGTGCAGAAAATCCGCCGTTTCGCTTTTTTTCGGGGGGGGGGGAACACCCGTTTATTCTGGTACTCTATTAACCCTTCAATGTTGGTGTTGATTCTTTGACCATTGACTTTTATTACTATTTCATTACTAGTATTTGAGTGCGATTCTTCATACCAAATATCGATGATTATGATCACAAAATGATACTGATGCTGATAGTTGTTGCACATGTAGTAGTAGTAGTAGTAGTAGTGGTATTAGTAGTAGTAGTAATTATTGCTGATAATAACAATAGCAACAGTAATAACATTGGTAATAATGAAAATAATAGTAACGATAACAGTGATAGAAGTGTAATTATAATCATAATAAAATAATTTTGATAGCAATCCTGATGATAATGATGATCAGGGTTATAAAGGTAATGATAATAAAGATATTAATCAGAATACTACTAATAAGGAAATGTGGTACAATTTAAAAAAAAAAAAAAATCACTAAAATCGACGAGTGTTTGCTGAATAGTACTGCCCATATCGAGTTTTAATTATACAATAGCCATTATTGAAGAGACAGATTTCACCTAACCAAAGCCAGTCAACAATATTTCATTAGACTATGCTGAGCATAATCATGTTTTTTGTTGTTATTTTGTTTTCCTTTTTCTTATCATTTCAGAAAGTTGTTACTAACGATGTGGTGGGTCGGAGCTGCGGATTGAATGTCTGTTCGGAAGGCTGTGTGGGTGATGCATGCACCTATTGCTGTAAAACCAATCTCTGCAATAGAGGTACCGCTGTGAAAACCAGCTTCGTTGCTATGGGAGTGGCCTTGCTGGCCGCCTTCATCTTTTCGAAAGAGTAGATGGTGTATACTGCCTAAGTAAGCAGACATGTCACTGTTGCACGTTTAGTTAGTTGTACAGTGTGTCCTCCAAAGTTTGCAGTTGGAAAAAGCCTCGCCATTTGAATATTTCAAAATATTGTCAGGAAGTTTCCTACCTGTGGATAGCCCAAGACCTCTTCCATTACATCAGTAAACGATAATTGAATATTTCATTCATTACCTTCAAATAATTACATTTTGGTAATTTTTTTACATTTAGGCTGTTATACTTTGGATGTCGGAACAAGAATATCCCCTCACTTGGTCATGCAGAAAGATCAAGCAATCACTTAACAACAGTCAAACATACTGACTGACTGATCGGTAGATTGCCATGGCTAATTGGTTTATTCATTCCTTGATCTTTCTTTCTGCATGAACATACGTGGTGATATTTTTTCTGACATCCAAAGTATCCCAACTTAAAATTGTCTAGTTACCAAAAATTATTTTCACAACAATGAAATTATTCAATTACTCAGTCAAGTATGACATGTTAATGAGATATATGACTGAACATATGCACAGCGAAGGAAATTCCTTTTAAATTGTGATGAAAACCTCAGTAAACTAAAATATCTAAGCCTTTACACTCTCATCTTAGCTGATACCAACCAGAACAAAGTCTTGTCAATTCTGATTTTTGTACCCTTTCATAGGTTGCTTTTCCTCACTCAAGCGTGAAATATCTTAAGATTTTTTTTTTTTTTTGGTCGGTGTTATGCGACTGCATGAAGACGACCCGGGCTCTCCAAATGTATAAAAAATGTCCTAAAAATGCTTTTAAATGTCCAGATGTCGAGACTTTTTCTGATGCCATTGTTACTTCTTACTAGAAAAAAAAAATCTGTATTTTCCCCCTGTTATTTAGTGTTGCACTGTCTTAGGTAAGGGGGGGGGGGTGGGAGGGCGAATGAATGTTATTATCTTACTCAGTCATTTATCCATATTTTGAATCACTGGAAGCCGTCAAATTACGTTCCTTATACACTATAATCGAGGGAACGTAGAGGGAGCTCCAAAAACCAGATACACAGGCGATATCGGGGTTGAGTTTTAAGACTAATACGACTAAATACTTCATCGAAGTATAACTGCAGCAGGAAAATGGCACTTTTCGATAATTTGTAAGATTTTGGATTAAAGATAGCCAAGTAGATATTTGAACATTTTATTCAAGTATTTCCATGATGCTTGCCAAGTTTCAGTCAAGCTCGATTTATGCAAACTGGAACATCAAGATTCACAAATCCGAATGTTAATATTGTTATTAAGTGTTGTATCTAGATTTAAAAAAAAAAAATAGATGAATAAATCAGAAGTGTTACTAAACCCATGGTCTACTTGAATTAAGTGACTCCTGTAATAAGCTTATGGAAAGGAAAGAATACGAGATACTACTACAGTATGCTGTAACACGATTAAGATTCTAAAAAGAAAAAAAAAATGAAGAGACCATATAGGCACATTGGAAAGTGCAACATGAAATACGTATTTTAAATCTAACTCAACGACATATCCCGAATATTTATCATTAAAGTAATAATGTCTTCACTGAAAAACACCGTCACGTGTCTAGTATGTAGTTATACATAATACTCATCCAACGACTGCAAAGTAAAAAAAAAATGAATTGTAAACACAGAAAGAAGGTGAGAAATAAAACCTGCACGTATATTTGAATGGAAGTATAGTTTCGTCTTTTGCTTAAATAAATTTTTTGCCCATTTTCCTTGGCCTCAATTTCATAAAGGCGATTAAAAACTAAGATTACGAAAAATCTAATAGAGCGAAGTAGCAACAATTTCAGTATCTTGAGTGGAATTTAGTAATTTTCTTTCATAATTATTTTGGTTTTCGTTTCCCTGTCTTATACTTTCCCTTCCACCCTTCCTTTTCCCTTCTCCTGGATTCATTTTATGTTTCATTACTTTACTATTATTACTCATTTGTTTTCTCTTACCCATGATCTATCACTTTGTATTTCTCCTTTATAGACCAATTTCACGATCGGTTTATGTATTTGGCCCTCTATCGGGGACGCCATTGCTGCGGTGGGCAAGCGTGCTGACCGCGATGGGCTCTGTGTACAAAGTGAATGTAAGATATGAGATATGCCCTGATATTGTTCCATTTACTTCAATAAAATAAAGCATGGATACATGGGTAGATGAGGTAAGACAATGGCCATATCTGAAGATGAAGGTATGATGTATTTTGTACTTAAGTTTTGTCAGTAAAAGTTCAATTGCAGCATAGAAGCCGTAGTAAACGGGAGCCCTCAATCTTACCCTGTTTACAAAGTCACGTTTTCACTCATTAAATTTTAAGCCACATTACATAATGATAATGTTTCTTGACTTCAAAGTCCTTTCTGTTTATGTTTTTACCCACTGGTGACAAATTCCTTCACAATGCTTACGGAAACCTGTGTAGGGAGTATGGCTTCTCACACAAACAGGCTTCATGAGTCAAAAGCGAGTGAATTTCGCACTCATTTAGCTTCCAATTTTTTTTTAACTTTCTCCAATTCTTGTGGCATTTGAGCACCGCACAGCTGCGACCTGAACTTCCCTGATAATTTCTCATTGCAAATATTAAACGAAATCTGCATATATTGGTCAAAATAGGAAAAAAAATCGAACAAATGTACATAACGCGCTATTGACTATAAAAGTTGGAGCGCCCACCGCAGTATGTTGAACTGTGTCCAACAGTCTGCTGCCCTCTTGCGTTGTGGGATTGCGTTATCCTTTATACTTATAAGCCCTATCCTCCTCCAACAGTAACTATCTTTTCAAATTTGACTGATAGTGTGACAACGAAGAAAATGAATATGTGATGTACCCTATATAACGGTACTGTGACCCGTCACTTCAAAATCAGACAAAAGTCGCTTTTTTCAAATGTCATATAAGTCTAGCAGCTTTCCTTTGATGATCAAGGCCGTTTGCAGGATTTTCCCGTAAATTTTTTAAATATCCTTAATTCCAGGTATGTTCTATGTCCATTTTTACAGCACAACTGTTTTAGAATGTTGTCCTATATCCGGAGTATAATCATTTTGTTTAAATATTTGGCATCCTGTTATGCAGAATTATATTGTAAAATGATTTTTTTTTTTAAAATAAAATGGCCTGTCGGAGGGTAAAAAATGAAATATGTTTGATATTCGTGGGAACAGGCAAGAGAAGCGGGCGAAGCGACCAAGCAGGGGAAAGGTGTGTGCGTGTGTGTGTGTGGGTGTGTGTGTGCATGAGGGTGGGTGCGTGTGTGGGGGTGGGAAGTAGCTCCTCTCCCACTCGAGGGATTTCTCGCACATTTTTAAAAACTGAAATTGAACGATATGATGCACATTTTGTGTGGTGTTTTTAAAAAAAAATTTCCAAAGAAAAAAAAAAAAAAAAGGAGGGGTTGAAAATTTCGGAAGGGGGGGGGGGTGACTGCACCTCTCACTTCGCCCGCAAACAGTTATGTAAGATAATGATGACGATCACAATGAAAATTTAAAAAAAAATGATAATAATGATGTGATTTCTGACGAGATCGTTGGGAAGAAAAGCAATAAGGAGAGAAAGAAAAGAATCAATACCAAGAAAGGTAGCAAGAGAGGGAGAGAGTCTCGAAGAGAGAAAACAACTGAGAGAAGGGGGGGGGGGGGGGAGAATTCAGTGTGAATGTAGGCAAGGTCTGTAGGGGCATTCACACACAAGGAGAATTAAAATTTGGATCGAGATTTTTATTGCGATCCATTTTTTTTTCTATCGTTCACACACAGGGAAAGATTGAAATTTGGATCACAATTTGAATCTCGATCCAAATTTGAAGCCGTTCGTTCAGGGAAAAGCCGTTCATTCAGGGAAAATCGCATCCCCAGCGAGGAAAGAACGGCTGAACACATCCATGTCAAAGAAAACAAAAACAGTTGTTACTACTTGTGGAGAAGGAAAACAATTGTATGTAATTTCAAAGTGATTGTTTTGTTTTGCATGATGCAAGTTAACATCCGGTTCGCTAGCTGTGATGTCCAGTATGGAGTTCAGAGGTCCACTTACGTCTTGACGTCGTAGATCTATCATAGTAATGTCCCATTACTGATCACTGGTGATTTTAATATTAAAGTTGATGTAAGCTCTTCAGAATCAAGGGTATTTGAAAAACCTTCTTGATTCACTATGTTGTACCCAGTTTGTTAATTTCGGCACTCACTCACATGGTCACCCTTGACCTACTAACTTGTTGTGAGTCTGATGATGTAATGTTGGCCAACCATGACTATGTGAATATCTGATATCAGATCACACTCCTGTTATGTGCCATCTCACTACACGTATTGGCTGACGAAATTGTGTCGTATCGCAAATACTTCCGTATCAACACTGGGATGTTTTGTAGAGATCATGCAGAAAGTACTTTGCCAAAATGTACCAAGTGATATTCCTGAACTGGCAAAGAAGAAAAGCAGAGACACATGGCTGAGACAAATGTCTGATCATGATCTGAATGATCACAATAAATCTCGCAATGTATGTTTTGAATGTGGCTCACAGAAATTATCATAAAGATTTATAGTCACACGTAAAAAAGATGACTTAAAGGGTTTGCTCACTGTCATCAAATCCCTGCTAATGCGTCAAATAAACAACCGGTGATGCCTTGTGACATTGATAGAAAGACATTTGTGAAAGACTTGGGAAAATTCTTTTATGACAAAGATTCAAGTGATATTTAAACTAGTATAGATTTGATGGATGGAATGGATATTGATTCATCAAGTCTGTTTCTAGTATTTGATGGTATTAAGTTTGACAGGTTTAGAGTTTTGTCTGAACACGAAGCAGGACAACTTTTCATGGTTCTCAGCAAGAAGTCTTGCTCTGCTGATCCAATTGCAACAAAGATTCTCTTGCAATATATGGATGTTATTCTACCTGTGTTCACACCTATCGTCAATGCTTCATTGTCTATATATCGGCCATTTTCCTAGAGACAAAAAATCGCCCTTATTTCACCGTTGTTGAAAAACCCAGGTCTTGGTGTTGAATTTAGCAATTCTAGACCTGTGAGTAACTTACAATGATTTCAAAATTGGTAGAAGGTGCAGTAACTCAACCAATTCTGCAGTTTCTTAATAGCATTTCACTCCTTCCATCCAGTCAATCTGCATAATCATAGACGATTTCACAGTACAGAAACGACACTACTCCGGATCAAGAGTGATATTCTGATGGCAATGGACGAAGAGAATTCACTCTTCTTTTACTACTTGATTTGAAGAGTGCGTTGACACTATTGAGCATGTTGCTCTCTGCTGGATCCGGTCATGCTTTTCGGATCTTGTTTGATGCTATGAAAGGCAAAACATTCGATGAGTTGTCCCTGTTTTCGTGTAGAGTCTACACGCAAAAAGACGACGTTTTTCGTATTGGCTGTATAATTTTCAACCAAATTCGCTATGCCTCGTCCCACACCACTAGCAATACACCACTTGAAGAGTGCTTGCACTCCGACAAGATGGCTACAGACAAGTCGGTATTGCTGATAAACTCCCAAATGAAAGTTGTTATACGTGCTTAAAACTACATTTCCCATTTTTGATCTATAAAAGCCCCAAAACTGTACATCAGGTAATACTGGAATTGATATGGGTTAAAATGAATAGTGTACAATTTTGTTGGAGGTGATTTGAATATGATGCCATAAATCCGTTTGATGAAATTCATGTTTATTTTTAAGTTGGGCTTCAGATTTTTCTCCATTTCTAGCTTTCTGTACAAAGTCAAACTTTGACAGGGGTCAGTGAGTGTGTGCTCGATTCCCACACAACAGCCATTGGCAGTGGCTGGAATGCTCCCTTGCAAGTTCTAGTGAGCAAAGTGTTAAGAAGTGGGAAATGCATTTTTAAACACCTACGTAGTACATGTACACATCAGACATTGTGTGTAACGTCGTGTTGTTGTTTTTTTTTCACAGGATGCATTCGAGGGATGGTCAACACCACTAGAGTTCTGTATCAGTACATTTAAAAATTAGTGCGTAGATCGATTAAGTTGTCTCTGCGGTGCATAACCTACATCCATACAGGTTTATGGAAATTAGACAAATTGCCCAAAACTGATGTTTTGGCAACAAAGTTAAAAATGTTCGGAGAACACATAGGATCACAAATCGATAACAACAACAACAACATAAATCAACGGAAAGAACCTTCTAGGTTACACTATTGGCTCAATAAGCATGTCAAGCCGACTAAAGTAATAATGACCCCGACTTTGGAAAACTCTCTAACGAATGTCATGAAGCAGTGGCACGTCCATGGAATAGTTCGTTGGGGTTGATGTCCTACGCGCGCGGATCGGGACAAAAATGGGTGTGTGATCCCAGTTTGATATTTCGTTTTCTGCGAGAGAGTGGCGCAGCAGTAGGCCAATGTGCGCCCGGCCGTTCATTCGATATTATCACTCGATTTCAGGCGACATCGGAGATCACTGTGTTTACAAAAGTCAAGTTTTTGCTTGAACTAGCTGTAGCTCTCTCTGCTGACTACCTTTTTGGTAAGTAATAATCATGGCACTCTGATCTATTTCTGCTCAAAATTTAGATTGTTTTGCAATGCATCAAATAAAAGGTTAAATAATGAAAGTAGTTGAATATTATCTCAGCAGGCAAAAGAAGAAGAAAAAAGGGAAAAATGTGCAATAATTATTCATATACATTGTCAGTATCAGTACTGATCTCACGTTCCCTTGCTTCTTCGAGTCTCTGTTTGAAGTCGATAAGTCTACATGACTGAGAGTCCAAATTTAAAGAGATATATGGAGGATTCGGTTGAACACTTGTTTGCGAAGATGTATTTTCGCCTTTTACATTTTTCTCAAATCATACCAAAATAATATCAAGCGTTTGGGAAACAGTGATTATATTATACATAAAAAATTGGTACACATACACTGCGCACAAATACTTGTACAAAAACACACACAAACGTTGCATGAACTTTTGTCCCGAACATTTCACCGATTTGTCGTTTTATTTCGAATTTGATGGAATTTGAAAAGTAAATCCTTTTCAGAGAGCATTTTAAATAATTCTACGAAACTGATATAATAAGAAGGTGAAATCGCACAAGTTGTTTTGGAAGTAAACCCTTTTTAATGGAAGATGGGAAAACAAACGCACAATGACGCCATGAAACAGCGTGAACGCCCAAACCTTCATGACTCTTTGTTCCCAATGACGTCATTCTATTGTTAGCGAAAATGCATACGCACCATATATGGCCTGAAAAGTGGCTATTTATTGGATTTTTTTTTACTATTTTGAAGGGGTATCACAAAAAAGCTGACTTCTCAATAGTTTTTTTGTTTTAAGTCATATTCTGCAAAAACACTCCTCAATGGCTATCTAGAAAAGACATTTGAGGAGCACGTCGGAGTAATTTATTTACATCCGATTCATTCAGAACAGATTGCTCCATGACATGCATTTTGAAGAATATGCCCACTATCAGCCACTTTTTCTTGGATACGTGATGCTATTGACAGCTATCTTTATTGTTGGAACAGAAGAACCTTTCTAAAGGCATTCGGCAAAGGGTCAAGAAGTTGTTCATTGATTTTTTTTTTTTAATTGACTAACCTTCATTAATTCTGTGAATATAAGAACCAAATTTAAAGATCATTATTTATTACTCTCAGTAGCCTTTTTTCGATGAGGGTGTACTCACTTTTGTTGGATAACATATATATTCTGATTTTCTCAACATATTTTTTCAAATGGAATTCCCCCACAGCTTTGCTCCATTTTTTTCCCTTTTCAAAGGAGAGCTTTGATTGAATTCAGCTTCAATCCTATTATTCTCTCATTTCATTTCACATTATATTTATTTTCACTAGAGCTTCCAAAGCTGTAAGCATATGACGATGATGATTTACAGCCTTTGTATGGCCCCATATATGTTTAGAAACATTCAAAGGTGCATATATATATATATATATATATATATGGGCGTGTGTGTCTGTGTGTCTGTGTTTTGATATAGTTCCGCGTGTTGGAAATAATGAATAGACCAACAAAATCGAGGCGAGCACATAATTTGATTCAACTTATCCACAAATTTTCGGAAACTTCTTCCTTTCTCAAGTCAATAACAAATTTATAGAAATTAGACTTTATGCAAAAACTGATAAACACCAATTTTTAATGTTTTAAAGTAAGGCCGCCGTCATAAAGAGCAAAAAAAAAAAAAAAAAAAAATTATACATCGCTCATTACATACAGAGATATACTGTTGAAGTTTTGGCCTAAAGTAGCATAAACCTTTTTCTAAAAAAATATTGTCCTCATTTTTTGTTTGTCTTTAATTGCAAATATCTCGTTTTGACAAAAAAAAATTTATTTTCAGACTCTTCACATATATATATATATATATATATACATATATACAAGAACATGTTCAAACTGAATGATATCACGTTCAATAAACATAATATGGATCTTATCTTGTTTAACTCCCCACCAATAAAGCAAGTTTGCAAATAAAACCATATATCAGGTATATCTGAGTAAGGGTTTTACAGAATACTGCTCTTTGAAACCAATAGTTAATGATGTTTATCTAGGTACTCATTTGGTCTATAAACATGATCGCGACCTGAGTTATGGAGGGTTTAATATGAATGTGAGGAGGAAGATTAAATATAAATATAAATTTAGAAGTAAATTGTGGTCGGGGAATTCCACAAGAATAGACAATGCATGTTGCGATCTGGTGTGCCTTTCACCTGTACTGCCCTACTTTAGATTTAGAAGTAAATTGTGGTCGGGGAATTCCACATGAATAGACAATGCCTGTTGCGATCTGGTGTGCCTTTCACCTGTACTGCCCTATTTTGGCAAGGGGAAGTGACAAGGGTGGCATTTTCTGTAAAAGAACAAAACGTGTCTGTCATTTCTACTGACGTCAATCGAACATTGCCATGTCCTATTAAATATATGGCCATGAGTTTTGATATGGGCCAGTTTTGCGTAACATCTTTTTTTCGCAAAGAAATCATGCATCGTTTTACTCAAGCGCCTATCATTTTAGACACTTACTAAAATAGCATGCATTTTCTTGAATGAAGTTAACTGACGATTCCAAAAATGCACAAAAATAGAATAACACAGGGTGTAATGTGAAAGAAACATGATATACAAAAAGCAACAAAAATATTTTGAAATTTTGATGAAGTGAGCAAAAAGTTTGAAAAACCCTACACGGCTAATTCTCGCATTTTGGTATCATTCTCAGAAGGGCCCTTCCATACATACATTATGGGGTTAAAAAAAAAAACGAAAACAAATTAATTTTGCGCAAGTCTTTTCGTGAATAATTTTTACGCACCACTATTTATCTACATGTTTGGAAGTAATGACCCCTTACATACCCCTATAAAAATTTCCTAATTGAAGCAAATAATGTATTCTAACATTATCTGGTACGAATTCCACATATCCCTTTGCTTCTACTAAATTTGTTGATTCCCCCCCCCCCCCCCTTTTAAAAAAATATATTTTCAGAAAATCTCACTAAATCATTGAATTTAGATGACTCTATTTTTTTTTAAAAGATAAGAAAACACTATAAATGACATCCATTAGGGGTAATGACGATGAAAATTCATTCACTACCTTGATAGCTCGGTTTTATTCCTATCAAATATAATTCAATGAATCTAATTTGTACCAAAATAAGGACCAAGTTGATAGTATTATTCTAAAGCTGTTTTATTGGAATTCTACATAATAGAAGTGATTACAACTTAATTCTCTTAATGATATTTAGTGATTTTGCTCTTCCTTATCTTCCTCTACCCGGTATAGTTCTTTAGTCAAAGATTAATTAGTGTAAACGGGTTGAGCTTTCTAAAAGCTTTAATTTTATACCAAATTTTGCAAAATAAATGAGGTACTTCATAAGAAAACTAAAACAAAAAAGTGCAAAACTGTCGCGCAAATGAAACAAATACACCTATTTACTGGCCCAGTTCCAAAAAGAAGGGCCATATCTTTCAGCATCTAGTGTTTATGGATGAAAATTCACCCGGAAGAAGAACACATTACATAAAATAAGAAAACAGTCTAATTAAATAACTCCGATTTGGTTGGTACGCCACTAGCCTTGTTTCCTTTCGCCAAAGTAGAACAGTGTACACAAAGGGCGAAATATCCAAGGAGAGAGAGCTAGGACTGGTGCTGTGTCAACTGTTATAAACATGAGAGCTGGGGAAAACCCAAAAAGCGTTCTCGTGTGGAACCGTACTTACCATCACGTAATGCATCATGCAACTATCGGGGGGGGGGGGGGGGTGAATTGAAACTTATGAAATCAGCTGCGTATAATTCACTTCACAACATGCCCGGTTACGTTTAACATTTTCAAGTAACAAGAGCGTTTAGCTAGTTGTCTATATAAGATCATCCGTCGAAAAGAGTTTAAACCTGTAATCATAATCATTATCCTATGGCATGCCTTCATCCTATATCTATATTCCCATGCCTTATTAAAAAAAGTTTATAAGTATAATATACAAGTACTTATAATAATTTTGAAGGATGCTTTCCTTAATTCTGCATACATAAGTTGAAAAAAAAACCCGCAAACAACAAAAGAAGGAAGGACACTTTTGAACTGCAAAGGAGCCAAATTACTATATCATTCATTTTTGTTAGTATATTTTGTAAGTGAAAACATACAAAAATGAAAAGAAAATAATTTTTATTTCAAGGGAACAAATAAAAAATCGGGGGAGGGGGTCTGGGAGCGAAGGAACAGTGGCGAAGGAAAGTACTTCAGCTTTGTTAAGTCTCAGGTAAGTATTTTTCTATTAGCACTAATTGTTGCATTTGTTTTTCATGAAAAACAAAATTATTTGGTTTCATGAAAAAACAAAAAACAAAAAAAAAAAATTCTCTTTACATTTCTTGCATAGAGTTGTCCGTGCTAACAGATTTTTTGATGCAGATTCTGTTGAACTTTGTCTTTGGGATGAATTTTTTTTCGAATATATCTTAAATTTCACTTTTGGTTGCCGCATCATCTTTTTTCCTGGCTAATAGCTGTTGATTATGTATATAATCTCACAATAATTTTGAAGCTGTAAAATTTAAGAGAAAAACAATGATTTTGAAGCGAATACCCATGATCAAAAAGGCAGTCCATGTACTGCTAATGTTACAGAATGGTAATGTCTGTGTGAATGTTCAACCCACTCATCCTGTGTACTCGCTTAATTGATTAACCTCGTTCTGCGAAATCAATACTGGTATGGCGAAATTAAGCAATCGCACGTAAAGAAGTGAGACCCTACGACCCATCGCAAATCATCATGATTATTTCCGCCGCCAATGCGCTTTGTACCACTGATCTGTATGAAAATAATCTGGATATCTCGTTGTCTATTACGCGCCGTAACAACACCCCAGGCAGACACACGGGTGAAAAACAGCCATTTTACCACTCAAAAACCTCAATGACTTTGTATGTAAATCAGACTTATTCATTTTAATCAATATTATGGGCGAAATCTTGTTCCAAAGCCTTCTATTTGACGATTTATGGCGTTAAGAGCTGTAGATTCCAGCATTTTACGTCGAATCTAGCCCAATTTTTAAGGCTGGATTTGCACACAAATGGGGGATGCGTTCGTGGAGTGGTACTTTGGAGTGGTAATGTGACGGTCAGCCAATAGGATATCAAGATTCTTTTCATACAGATCAGCGGCTTTGTACACTGCCGTCGGTACATGCATGAAGTCAAAGCAGCAAATTGAATGACATTGCTTAGACTGATGCTGTCGAGTTGCATATCACGGTAGACAAGAATTTTATGCTCTAAATTCAACATTTCGAGCATGCCCATGGCAGGAGGACACAGCATCTTAACAACGTGCTGATGAGTGAAATTCAATTTGTCTTCTTTATTTAGTGCCATACAATTCACTTTCAGACTCGCGCCGTAGTTTTGCTATTGCCTTCCTCTTTCGGACCTACGGATAGGTCCACCTGGAGAGTTTTCAACGATAGCTAAGGACTTAGCAACCTAAAATATTTGTGTAAATTATAACCATCTATTTTACAGGAAATCTTCAAAACAAATGGAAATTTGATCTTTGAGGATATTCTTTCCCCCTGATTGAATCAGTTGCGAATAGATTTCAACTTCTGTGTGCAACAATAAGTGCTTATAGAAAAATGCATACGTGGGGATAAGACTCGGGATGGGACTAAACAAAGTCGAAGTTCTTACCTTCGTCCCTGTTCCTTCGCTCTTTTTCCCCTTGATTTCGCCCATTCTTTGTCTTTCTTGCTCATGTTTTTGCATGATTGGTGAAGTTTATGAGTTCCCCTCTTATCCCATCATTCTCCAATCTCAGAAAGCAAACTTAATGAAAGATATCTTATTTTCCCAAAAGATTTAATTTACAATATGGAAACAAGAAAGCCCAAACAGGGAATCGTGGGTCGAAGGTCAGTAAGCTGAGATGCATACTACGCTCTGAATGCTCAGTGGAACTCCCCCGTTTGGAACAAACTAATTTTTTCTTGTCATTTTAAACCATTTTCCAGTGAGATTTTCATCTTTTGATTATTTTTTTAATGGTTAGAGGTATGGACCTAACCCTTTTTAAAAAGGACTCTTAATTCGCAGTTGGCTCTGCACTTGTATTGATCGGAAAAGGAAAATTTCCTCAATTTTTTATATGCTTTCTACCACTCATTCTCTTTTTGATGTTATAATGTGGTTATCTAGGAGAAAAACCGGTGAAATATTTTCTGTTCAATTGGTGCGGGGTCACTGTTCACTGTAGCAGGTGGATATATAGAGAGATAGAGAATATTGTTATCAAGAAACCATTTAAAGATAAACTTTATGTCAGAACAAAAAATAGAAAAAATAAAAATGAAAACTTGCAAGAGGATAATGGGAGATATGTATAGAACATTTCAAAGAAGAGAGGGGTAGGAATTATGTAATAGACAATGACATAGGCAGATGCGTAGTAAGCATTTTGTTTTCTTTATCATTGATATTAGAAGAATTTCTTTCTTTGTTCTAAGCTCTTACCATTTTAGAGTTGGGGAAGTTGACGAAGTGCATTCAGCCATGAAGACATATTTACTCGCGCTTCTGTTGGTCTCATTGTTTGCAGGTAAGATCTTCTTCTTTCACTCGCCATCTTGCCTCCTAAAAATTACACCAACACACTTACTATGATCATGATCCCACTTCTATATGCTACTACTACTTCTACTACTTCGTACTACTACTACTACTACTACTACTACTACTTCTACTACTACCACTACTACTTCTACACTACAACAACAACAGCTACTACTACTACAACTACTACTACTACTACTTCTACTATTACTTCTACTCCTACTTCTACTACTACTACTACTACTACTGCTGCTGCTACTACACTACGACTACAAATATTACTATTACGACTGTCTGCACTATCCCGTTACTACTACCAACCGCACACACGCAACGAAAGCTCTTTTATTTTAACGAATCTAACGCGCGTTAACACTGACCTAGAAAGAGCTATACTGTTTTTGCTTCTTTGCATCGCGTTGATATGGAATGGCATGGTTAAACCTTTGCGAACTGGAAGCGAGAAGGCCCCTATATTAAACCGATTGGAATTTGAGAATTCAGTAGTCAGCGGGTTCAAGAGTTCAAGAGTTTTTTTTTTTTCATTTCCAAAACACAAATAATAAATCATGAAAGAAATCAAACATACATAACTATTCGTATACTTTTTTTTTAATTTGCTTGCTTCCAGCAACAATATTCAGTAATGTGCTCCCTGAGGATTCCTTGTATAAATTTGTCCTTCTTTTTGCAGTTTGCATCAAGAGACACAAGAAGAAAAAAACACCTTTTTTCATCTTTTCCTTTTTAATTATCTAAATTTGAAATTAAATTTCAAACAGATGATGGGAAGATTTGATTGATAACTCTTTAAAAGCATTTGCTTCACAAGCAAATTTTGCGACCTGCACTTTATCCTGGCAATCATCGACTACATACCACAGATGAAAACTGAAGAGTAGTTTGTGGTAAATCCACATTAAATACCACGTTGGCTACTAAAAAATATATATATTTTCAAATTTAAACAGAAACTCTCTTTTCTTTGGGTTTCGGTGGTTCACCCGGATTAAGACATAGAGGGGCACTTAATAGGGGGGGGGGGGGAGGGGGGTGGCGGTGGTTAAGGACCGACGGAACCAGCTCAATGCATTGCAAATTAAAAGGCTTCCGGAGGGTGGGGGACGTAGCCTGTGGCGTTCCCTTTTATTTATTTCATTTCATCATCATTATTATTTATGTTATTTGCGTCTGCATATTTTTTGTAGTTCATTATTCTCTGTTGTCTGGATATTCATACGACAAATCATGGGGGAAAATGTATATGTATCGATCTATTGTAAAAATTGTTATGTTGGAAATCAATCTTGTCAATAAAGGAACCCTGTGGAAGGGTAAATAGAAAAAAAATGCACATATGTTTTTATTTATTTTTGTTTCGTTACTGAATAAAGGTACCATGGCCATTGATTGTTACGTATGTAACGGAGGACTTTGTAATGACCCTTTCCTCCGTCTTGGGGTATCGGATACCTGTCCAAGTAGTATCTTCCCTTACTTCTTCTGTCAGGTAAGAGCATAATCAACAGTACTTACAACATTGCTCTGAAAAATGGGGTAGATTTTTTGTTAGTGAGTTATATTAAACATCCCGAAAATCGAAAAGGAAAAAAGGGAAACAATGAGGGAAAAGAATATTAGAGAAGGATAGAGGAAGATGATGGAAAAGTAAGAGAAGAAAAGGAGGAAGAAGAAAAGGAGAAGGAGCAACAACAAAAAAAAAGGAAAAGGAAAAGGGAAATAGAGCATAATTACAGAAAAGGTCGTTACCGTATAGTTTGCTTTACTTGATTCCGAAATTGTATTAATTTTTTTTTTGAGTGAACCAAAACAGAGATTACAAGGTACTGAATTAGACACTTTATTTTCCAGAAAAATTCATTATTTTCCCCACCATATGCTAATTCATTTTTTGTGGACACGCCTGTCAAAATGTCTTTGTATTCAGACTAAAGCAGTTCGCTTAAAGGGTCACTAAGTTAGAAATGTATGTTGACTTCTTTTAATCTGTAGTAATGTATATACCACAAATCTTTAGACCTTTTAATGTACATTGGTTTCATATATTTTTAAACATTATCTATATTATTTTTGTTCTACCTGCTAAGCTCCACCCACAAAAAAGACCTCCAAAGCTAATTGCCTCTTCTGACATCATTAGTCAATCATCAATCAACACGATGATCATGAACAAAAAACATAGGCCGGTCCTTTCCCATCAACTGACTACCTGTTCACAATAGGATTGCAAGTTTTTATATAATAACCCATTACAAGATTTCTTTTCATGGTGTTGCTTCGTATTTCTGAAATAGCGACTGCTTAAAATACAATTGAATTTGTGAATTGGCACTGGCAAGTTAAACATGAAATATAAAGCAGGTTAACAAAACAATCTTATCTAATTGTTTAGGAAAATATCGGGTAACTATAGACGAATAATATCCATACTTGGCACTGCCTTTTAAGGACTGTTCTCTTTTGTGTTGCTTTCATTCAGAAAGACGTTGATAGCTCGGGGACTGTCCAGCGTTCATGTTCCACAGCCTGTATTGAAGGTTGTTTTGGGGACATTTGTACTTACTGCTGTACATCCGATCTCTGCAATGGGGGTAACGCAGTGAGAACCAGCTTGGTTGCTATGGGCGTGGCCCTACTGGCAGCCTTCCTTTTCTCCAGACAATAGGCTACGGAATCTGCACCATGTGATCACGGATGTAAATGTAATAGGCATCGTGTGGGTCCGACCGCGAAATGTAGCAAACGTTATTGAATGGGATTAATCATCTTTTAAGAATGAATAAAGAAATTGAGAAAAAAATAATAACAAGGTTCAAAAGTGTAAAAAGGGTATAAAAATATATGCAATTGCATTAGAAATGAGTAAATGATTATGAAAGAAGACGGTAAAGGAGTATACCGCAAATATTAACGGATATCAAGTTTCAAATTCTGGGCACGGAACTCACATTACTAGTCCGTTTCGTTGAGCCTTTCATTTCTGAAATCGTTGGAGAGTGCCAACTGGTCTACTCAAAATTTGCGTTTGCATTCATTTAAAAACCGTCTTCATTCTTTAAGGGCGTGGTAGAAAGGAGGAAAAGGCAAACCCCCTGTCTTTCTAAGAAAAGTAGGATTAGCTTCGGTTGCGCTGTAGGTTTTTATACATATAGAGTAAAAATATAGGAGTTTTATCACATATTTCTGTTACTTTATCTCTTGGTGATTTATTGGTTATACTTTTTGGCTAAGTCAGCAAGTTCAGCTTTAAGAAAACATTATTTCAGAAATGTAGAATCCGACTAGATACATTATGGAATAAGAAATGCAGAGCCTCTATCCATGTTTTGGATTTTGTTCGGTGTTATTGTTTGCTTGGGTTTTTTTTTTTTTTTCGTTTGTTATTTTTCTAATATTTTCCTTCTGCTGATCTTTCTGGCTGAACTTGGAAGTTCAAACAAAGATTGTGAAGAGGGAAAACTTGGACAATTAGCCCATTTTGTACAGGGCTCGATGCAACGCCTTGAGAGAAGGGCACCCCGCAGTGTTGGGCAGGTAAACTAACGCGCGACTGACTACAAACTAAATGGGACAAATGACCCAGGGAGGGTGAAATACTGTAGCAAGAAGCAAAATAGGGATCTTTATGAATTCTTTTCAATGGGAAGGGTCTTGAACTTCGGGAGATGAGCCTTGTGCTAAACAAGTTATCCAATAAAGTCTACTACTACCACTACTACTACAGCAATAACAACAAAACCAAACAGGAAAGGGGTTGGTCTATAATATATAATAGGGAGCTAGCAGCTACCGCAATTTTCCGATCTTGGATATTTGTTCATACCGTGATTACTGCTTTTTGTAAAGGCCCAATGTTATGTTTTTTTCTAAAGATATCAAAAAAAAATGAACACTGTAATAAAATAATTCATCACACACACACGCACAGAGTCATGCTAACGGGGGGGGGGGGGTGTTGCAGGGGTACAGTGCCCCTCTCTTTAAGGTACCCGAAAAGTGCACTTTTTTCTTCTGAAAAGGGCCATTTTCTCTCTGTTAAATGTCCATTTTTAGATAGTAACCAATTTTCTTTTTAATATAAGTTATTTCCACTCCTGATTGGTGCCCCCTTCTCTTTTGGCATAGCATGTTTTGGCATACACTGTTTTTCTAATATGAGGCACTTTTTGAGTATTAAAAATGGGGGAGGGGAACTGTGCGTCTGTGCCCCTTGACTACTGGGCGCCGCCTGTGTTAACACTTACGCGTGTAAGGTGTGTGTGTGTGTGATGAGTGTGAGTGTGCGTGTGTGGGATTACAGCCCATCGTTCATTATTATATTCCTGTGAGTTTGGAATAATAATAATGATAATAATATTAATAATAATAATAATAATAATAATAATAATATTAATAATAATAATAACAACAATAATAATAATAGGCACTTGTAAGGCGCCGTCTATCTAGAAAAAAATATTCTATTCTAGCCAATAAAACACTTAAAAATGAAGATTACGTATATGTTTTTTTCTAGCGTCTTACGAAATATCAAGCCTCCCTCGCCTGAATTCATTGAGACCCCAGATACCACCTGGTTTCTTTTTTGTTACAGTTGAGCATCCCTCTGGCCCATCCCCCCCCCCCCCCCCCCGGTTTATATACACTCAATGCGTCACTTTATCTGCCCAGTGATTTGTGGTGCCCTTCTCCAAATAAATGGCAGGGCGTTACATAAAGACAGGGGAGTGTCCGATCTTTCCCTCTCTATAATCTTTGGTTTAATCTAAGAAAATCATAAAACATGGAAAGTCCTGGAAGAGATAATTTCTTTGACAAGGGAAAATCAGTAGTGGGAAGCAGAAGTTATGCTTAGACGGGCAATCTTTTTTTTTAGCGTAATGCTTGTTGCAACGTTTTTCTTCCACATGTACCTTTAATCTTTGTGTCTTTCATTAAAAGGAGTACAGTCTGACATACGATCCCTGTGGTATTATTTGGTTTCAGAATTGGAACAGAGCATCAGGGCCATGTTTCATACTGTTATAAGCTGCTGAAATCCTTGCATCTGATTGGCTGAGAGCAAATTTGTCATAGAAATGTGGCAGTTGTTACTGATAACAATCTTTATGAAAAGGGGCCCTGTAGCTGATTTGAAAATGATACCCGCCCTATTCTGCATTCTTTAAAAATCATTTATCACAAATAAAAAAACAAAAACAAAGAAGTCCCGAAATCTAGCCCTATTTTCCCTCTTGCTTTATAGAGTAGGCACTCACAAAAAGGTACCCTATTTTCGTAAATTCCCTAAAAATACCTTAGTTTTGCAAAATTCAGTATATACACATTAAATTGTTTGGAAACACCTCGATGGGTGAAAATTATTTCACGAAAAAAAAAAAATCCCGGTTCCGGTTGAAATCATGGACATGTCTGAGGTGACTGACATGCATAGCACTATTTTCGTATAAAGCCATGGTCAGCCTGAGTATGCCCGTCAACAAAAATTTATGATTTTATTTTTTTTAAGGAGTACATTGCATCAGGAAATTTTCATACCAGCGGATAGCCTAAGTTCCCTTCTATCAACCCCCCCCCCAAAAAAAACAAAACAAAACAAAACAAAACAAAACAAAACTCAATATATTTTACGCATAAGTGAGCAAATGTAACCTTTGTGAAAGGGTGTAAAATTCGGGTTTTACAAGAATGTGTATTTATTGCTGCCCGGTTTCAGCGAGGCTGAAAGAAGTGTTAACTGTTGGGCTTAGCGATTTTAACTTCTGAGGGCTTTCTGACAATCCGTGAATGGATATCAATCGTTGTGTTTATGTTATAACATATCTCATTAATATGTCAAAGCAACTGCATACTTGTTTGTGTGTGTGTGTGTGTGTGTTTCTTTTTTGTGTAAGTTTTAACATATTAGCTGACATTATTTGGATGTCATAAAGGTAACATCAGCACACATGATCCGATCAGTCATTCCATTAATCAGAAAAGCAGCTAACCAATCATGCACCCATTCAATCCAAAATACAAGTGAGTGAACAATTGAAAAATTGCAATCTGCAATGCATACGTGTAAGCAAGCAGGTACCTCCTTTGTGTAAGTTTCATAAATCTGATCAAGATTTGTAAATTTTCTTTGATGGAAGAAACTTGATATTTTATCAATAATTTTTACTTTGTTGTTGGGGGTGGCAGGTGGAAGAAATGCATGACAAAACATATTTTGTTTTAATTTATCATTGAGGTAAACAGGAATGATCATGAGACTTACAGGTTCTATTTTTAGACGGCAGTTATTTCGTATTGTCAACTCACCATTCTACATGGTATTGAATGAGTGCATGATTGGTTGTTTGTTTTCTAATTGATTAATTCATTGACTGACTGATTTTTTCAAAAAATATTTTTATTATTTTTCTAGTGCTTGATCTGCATCCACTGCGTGCTCATTTTATTTTTTCTGATATCAAAAGTATGGCGGTTTTAATGTTACAAACTTACCTCAAAAGTAATATTCAATATCAATCGCTCAAATAGTCGATTCCTCATTCAACATGTTCAAGCAGGGCATGTAATAATGAGATATGTCAGAACAAACACATAATAAGGATATTCATTTATACATTGTTCTAAAGACATCATAATATGAACATTTCTTAACCTTGAGAGTTTACTCTCAGCTCCTCTGATACCAACCTAAGAGCAAATACCAATTCTTGTTAAGCTCAAATTTAGCACGTTTTCACAAGAGAGAGAGAGAGAGAGAGAGAGAGAGAGAGAGAAAATTCAAAATGAATGCGCCACTCACAATGAAAAGCACTAAAGTGTGAACAAATGAATTCCTGTCATCGATCATATTTTAGACTCATCTTGGGTTGCTCTCTCTCTCCTAATATTGGCTAACCAGCATCATGCTTAGACTATACAATAAATAAAACAATATTCGCTGCTCCACTTTTGTAGACTCATTTTGACCATTTTGAATCATGAAACTGTAGCCATCTATGCCGAGAGAGAAAAAAAAAATCAGATTCTAAATTCAGATTTGATTTCGTATTGATTTGGAAATGTATAAATCCGAATTTGAATTCGAATTTGAATATCAACAGCTATAAATCATTATTCATAAACACATAGTACGTTACATATGCCCTCCCTCACTAAAGTATCGTAATACAGACTCATGCATTATACAAGAACCAATAGTGCCATGTAATTAAACGATGTGTTAATGCTTATTCAGCGCACGAAATGAGATCATATTGCGTGTTGGTGAATGATAACTACACATGCTTTCGGGGTTGGTCGTCAGATGTCACGTGAACGAGTCCATTAGGTGGACAAAACTTGACATATCCCCTCATTTCCAGACAAGGAGATGATCATCGCTCCTTAACATGGGATCTCGCTTATCGGAAGAGGGCGGTAGCAAAAACTCACATCACATCTTCGTCGAAAGATGTTGTAACTTGAGGTAAGACATTCGTTGACTTTTAATTTTTTCCCGTTACTTCAGAGACCGTAAAGTCCGCCTGCCTAATGGGTTGAAAGTACAAGAAAAAGGCAACAACTATTGAAATGACGAATATACTAACTGAGATTGCAAACTTGCTCTTCTCTTTATTGAAAACCAATATGGCTTGTGTTATTTGATAATAAAACCAATTTCACATTTTCTATAATTTATCAATACTTAATCAATACTTCTACAGGAAGTAAAACAGGAAGTTAAATGTTTATAAACTTCACTCTTCTTCAGAAAGTATTACTCATATAGCTTCCAACTAAAGCTATGATCCACCGGTCACTTTATGGTCTTTCTTATTCACTACATCACTCCTTCCAAATAAATGACCAACTCCCCCAATACACGACATGGTGGAGAACCCGATTTCGACTAGCTAATTACCAATGCAGAGCCTGTTTAACAAAAGATGGAGGACTGTCCTCGACAGACCCAACAATGACATATATTTCAGCACTTCAGAATTGAAACGTCTATGCCTATGATGCACCACGAAGTGCTTCCTCCGGAATGACTTGAACCTGATGACCTGATGATGATCCTGACTACCAAAACACACTGCTTGATGATGGCCACAACGAAGACAACATCACCAAATACGGTGACGACGATGACAGCGAAGATGACCTGTATACAAACCTGATGATCGATGACAAAGGCGACAATGACGACAGCGTCGAAAACACAGAAAAAAATACCAACTTTGACATCTTTAAAAACTCAAATCCAACTTCATCCCAAGACTGACCAGAGGGAGGATCATGGCAGACTGAGTGACTTTAGATCATTGAATCTGAAAGAGACTTTTGGGAGGACAACTTCTATACTACTATTTTTTTTTTTGGTTTAATTATCTGTGTCTTTTGATGTTTTCAGTAATTTTCTAGACTTTTTTGTGTGATTTGGATGGCTGCGGTAAGTCAAACCAATTTACTTAAACAATTTTCTCTTTGCTTTGAATTACACTTAATTTACTTCTATTATTTTTATTCTTAATTGATATTTTCATTCAAGAGTTTGCTTAGGTAACGTTTCTTAGTGTATTACCGTAAGAATGTAGTATAAGCGATGGATTAATGTATCCATGCGTTTTTTATTACTGGTTTGATAAGCCCCTCTATTACCGCTGACAATTAATTTTTTAGAGGAATATAACAATGAATATTTCACCCAAGTTAAAGGCTACTAACACAAACAAAGTTTAACTATTTCATTTATCATATTTTGTCCTCAAAAATCTAAGATTTGTAATGATAGAACATCGCACATGTATCCAAAAGTTCCTAGAAAGGTGTTAAAGAATATTGATCAAGTGACGTAAGCGTGAAAT
Source organism: Echinometra lucunter (assembly GCA_029962745.1). NCBI lineage: Eukaryota > Metazoa > Echinodermata > Echinoidea > Camarodonta > Echinometridae > Echinometra > Echinometra lucunter. The sequence goes on along the minus strand of CM057163.1, from coordinate 25,483,539 downwards.
CCCCATGGGAAACCTTAAATGCATTAATGGAAATGATGATAAAACGTAAAAGCTTTATTTGAATCATGTGGCGTATGCTTCGTGTATAGACTGACATTTCTGGAAAAAAAATGACATTATGATATAATCAGAGCAGATACTACAAAGCAATAATTTATGTATTTCAGTCTAAACTTTATAATGTAATATACGGTTAACAGTAAAGCAAAGCAAATTTTCAGTTTGAATGATACTAGACTACACTACTTTGTGTCAAAGAATACCAATAAAAGCTATGTTAGAGTATTTCAACGCTTTGTGTACAGCATGAATAAAAATCAAGTTTGAAAGTACTTGAAAAACCGTCAGAGAGACGTTATCCGAGCAATTTGGAGTAAAACTCGGTTAGTGCAAAAATTCTACTTTTTATATGCTTCAGAACAGGAAGTACCAAATTATTCAAATTTTGGCATAGATGCAAATCTCCCTATGATGAGTATGCCCGCAGCTCGAAACTGATTGATTTATATGATGTTATTGTGAAGTAAGGCAACTAGTTTGATCACATGATAATTGTTATACTTCAATCAGTCAAAGTTATAATTCATCCTGTCTTAGTTCAAGGAGGTAAACAATAGCGGGAAACTACCAACAGTATGTTTCGGTTTTGGATTTATAATGGTTGTCTTCTCATTCACTACATCACTCCTTCCAGATAACTGACCCACTCCCCAATAGTGCGTAATTATTATGACGTACTTTAGACCTTTGGTCAAGAGCTCAAGGTTGACCAACTCCCAATAGAGGGTTTACCCATTATAAAAGGGGTTCACTTCTGGACTCCAAGAACATTACCTTTGAGATTGTTTTAGAGGATACTTCAGAATAATTCAGAGAGAGAGAGAGAGTATTTTACATCATCAGAGTTAAGTCACCATCAGACTTACTCTAGACTTCTGCTTATCAAAGTTATGTTCGAGTTGTTCATCACCTGGATAAATGCTACACCTTATCCTTTAACTGACTTTGAGTCTTCGTGCATTATGTGATCTCTATGCTGGAAGAACGAGACAGTTAAATTCCGATCCCTAAACACGTCACTAGTATTGCTTACTTGATATTTTGATATGAATAGGCTGGATGATAGAGATAGCAGTATTGCTGGACTACCCCTTTGCCCCTGCACATAAGATTTGAAGACCTCGAGACTGTGCAATCAAGACCTCTTTTTTCTTAGAGTCCTGGTTTTCTCAGTCTCTGTCTCGGCCCTCAAGATCTCTTTCGCGAATGTTCAAGATGTCAGTTTTCGTGCTCTCGAGACTTAACTGAAAACTGCAACGTGTAGAGAATTTTCTTTCCTTTTTTTTTTTTTGTTTCGTTCCCCTTTTATGTCCCTTTTTTGCGTAGTAATAATTTGTTTCGGTCTCTTGATGCATCAGTCTCGAAAGAAAGTGGTCTCAGTCTCGAGGGGAGACTATGTCATGGTCGGTATCTCGCGATCTCTGCTCGGGAGATGGTGTCTCGATCTGGAGAGCAAAATCATGGTCTCCGACAGTCTCAGTCTCGGCCTATACTGTATTTTCTCGTAAGACATTCGTTGTCGACTTGATGTCTGCTGACTTGAGGTGGCCAGACCTAAATTCGGCTTTCATGGTGTTGGTGGGTATTTCCATACCTGCAAATCTATATGCATTACAATACACATACTGTAAAGTCTACTGTACAGCCTAGTGTAGCCTACATTTAGAGATGTTCAATACATTATACACACGCATAGCGCATATCAAACAAATTTACAATACAAGTACAAAACCCATACTTATTTATAAGGGGTTTCATCATTTTGATCTCGACTTGAACTCAATCATGACTCTGAACGAAAAGGGTAGAGGTTGGGATTGGCATGAGGTTGCAATCAGTGCCTCATGGGATGGGACGTATGTCACTCCAGCCTTGCTACATTCCCTGTGTTTCACTCTATGATAGATACAAGAAAACACATTCTTAGGCTGGCAGCATATCTGTAATCACATCATATTCATGATATTGTCGTGCTTGCCCCGTTGATAAGTAGCAAATACTTATTATTTGTACAGTGACCTGTGTATGCAAACATGAAAAAGCAATTTTGTGCCTAAAGGCGGATTTGAAACGCAATTCAAAACAGCCATGAACTTTTTTTTTCATAGTTTTAGTTATGATACCTTATAAAAAGTGCACGACTGTATTATTCCCCCTATTCTAGATGGCAAATTATTCAACCAGGCGAACTATTCAACAAAAGCCCATTCCACTCCGGGCTGACTTTTTTTTTTAACAAAGAACGCTCAGTCCACCCGATTATTCACCAGGATGAATCTAATACACGTTCTTCATAAAAGTGAAATATTATTACAAGATCAAACTAGAAGCAACCAACAACAAAGAAGTGGACGGCATACAGTTCGAGTGGTTCAGCTGAAGTGTGTCTAACATGTTTAGCAGGTAAAGTCGTAGTCAGACCAAACCTGCAATACACTCACACTTGTTTCAACTGCCTCTCTGTCTTAAGTGACAACTTCTGATCGGTACAATAGTCAGGTGGCCGTACAGGAAAAACTTCAAGGAGACAGAATAAAACATTTAACTCTGAATGCCTTGATGCTAGCGAATGTTAACCAGTGTTCAACATGGGGGCAAGTGAATCAAAGATAGCGAACAGTAGAAATCGGCATTATGTCCTCATCGACGAAAATGATCCTTCAAGGTGAGTGATGTGTTCTTATAACAGTATAAGAATGTGATACAGGTCTTTTGAAGAAATGTAGAGGTTTATGTGAACTTTAATCATGTTGCATGCACTTTGACGCATCACGTTTAAATGTCCGCAAGCTTTATGGATAAGTATGCATTTAAGTACCCACATAACACATTAGAATTTCGTCTATTTTATTTTTTGCTCTCATTATCGAAGATCATTATATCGTGAAAGAAATGTTTCGTGGACAAAACGCCATCGGTGTTTCATGTAACAGATAAGCGGAAGAAAAAGACCAGAGAACGGGTCGTAGCTTCTTGATTCCTCTTTATTGTGCCAAGCTTTCGATTAACATTCAGTCTTCTTCTACAGGTCTTTTGAAGAAATGTAGAGGTTTATGTGCACTTTAATCATGTTGCATGCACTTTGATGCGTCACTTGCAAATGTCCGTAAGCTCTTTGGATAAGTTTGCATATAAGTACCCACATAAGACATTAGAATTTCGTCTATTTTATTTTTTGCTCTCATTATCGAAGATTATTATCTCGTGAAAGAAATGTTTCGTGGAGAACGGGTCGTAGCTTCTTGATTCCTCTTTATTGTACCAAGCTTTCGAGTAACATTCAGTCTTCTTCTGGGCAATCTACTATGAATCTTAAGAAATAAAGAGCTTCAACACTTTTCAAAATGGCGCTTAATCCACTTTGAGTGACCTCGAATAAATCAAGAATTTTATTCAATCCTTTTTCCTTCTTGGAAAGATAATTATTATTTTTAATCACAGCTGGAAGTACTATAGCATTACACATAGAAAAAAAAAGAATGAAAAAATTATATATTTTTTTTCTTAGAATTCTTTGTATTTATACCTTTACTCAAATGGCGCAAAAAATTATTCCAAAGGCCCTAAATCCATGTGAATAAAACATAATGTTCATTCTGAAAAAGTACTATTCATACAGGATTTCTGTCATTCTCCCTTTTCAGTTGACTATGGTGGTACTTGCAACTGTCAAAAGTTTTGATGTTTCGAAGAAGGAAGCCAGTTTCAAAGAAATACTTTGATTTTCGCAAAGTGCATGGATTTAGCCTCTTTTGGAAATAAACGTATTTTTAAACCCGAATTCTTCTGATTTTTCCTGATTTCTTTTGAATATTCAAGTGGATTATTCATGTTCAAGCGCATATGGAACCAGCATCCGGTCATGCCACCAACACTTCGTTTCGGTGAAAAAATGGATTTAACGCCTTTGGGAAATAAGCTGTTCAACTCTACATATACAAAGTCTGTCTTAATTAACACTGGATGTGAAAAGAGAGTATTCTTTAAATGTTTAGGAGTTATCATTTGCATCTGTGATTATGAAAATAGCGGCTTACATGTTATCAAATTATAAGGTTACAGAATCGTCCACAAGTGTAGGCCTACATCAGTTCGCATGAGATGAATAAGTTATAAAGGGCCCGTTTTTTTTTATTATTGAACGCAGAAGGCATAATGCGTCATATTTATGAAGGTTAATTATGGACCCCTACGAAAAAACAGCTTTTGTTGATAGGGTGTTCCGCCCCACAAACGTAAATAAATAAATTTAAAAAATAATGAATACTCTTTACAGGTGTCTAAAAAATGATTAGACACCGAAATGAAAAAAAGAATGGCACAGCGGAATGCAGCTATACCACCAGAATTCCTGTGACATGCAAACTGCCTCTTATTACAAACAGTCTTGTTGAGTATATATATTCCACTGATATGGATAACGACCTTGTTGAAAAGCGTACCATCCTTGACGCTCGCTTTGTTATTGCCTTTTTCATATTTGAGGCTAATCTGTGTATTAGGACAGATCTATGAAATGAAAGATGTCGTGGTCCGTTGAACGACAACAATACCCGTCAAAAATATATACTCGTTGAAAAGTTCTTATTATTTGGATTGCTATGCCGCATGTATCAGTGACACCATTTTCCAATAGACTGACAGATTACACGGTACGTGCTTGCAAACAATTGGGTAATTGTCGGGTAACACAGCCGGCACTAGCGTGTAAGAAGCTTTCGTTTTGCCAAGTGGGTGACGGCCTTAAAGGAAGAAAACCCCTTTTGCAAAATCTTCGAAAATCCATACAACTTGGCAGGAGTATAGGTACTGTTCCTTAAATCTTACGGTCATACAAAAATGTAAATCTGGCTACCATTCTTGAATAAGCAAGTCGGATCAGCTCACCGGCAGAAGCGAAGCAGCGGCGTAAGAGGTGCCAGTAATCAGGGGTAACTCAGTCTAGAACCAGTGGCGTAGCTAGGATTTCATTTTAGGGGGCGGTAGTGAGTACGCGAAGCGTGCGAATATCACTTACTGAGCGCGCAAAGCGCGCTCCGTACGGGGGAGGGTGCAGTTTCTCCCTCAGTTTCAGTTTTCAGTTTTCAGTTTTATTTTTTTCTCATTTCCAACAAAACAGTAGACAAAATCCATCATAAATACAATTATAACAATTGAAATGTAATAAAGAAACATGTAACACATGTAACACCTCGATCCCGCGCGAAGCGCGGAATCCCCAACATTCTTTGAATTGTTCCTTGTCTGCTCCTGCTCTTCTAACGATCTCTGCCTGTTATGGGGGGGGGGGGGGAGAGCAAAAAATTCCCCGTAATTAAGTCTAGAATCAGTGGCGTAGCTAGGATTTCATTTTAGGGGGCGGTAGTGAGCACGCAAAGCGCGGAATCTCCGACGTTCCTTTGAATTGTTCCTTGTTTGCTCCCGCTCTTCTTACGTTCTATGCCAGTTATCAGGGAGGGGGGGGGGCAGAAATAAAAATTTCCCTGTAACTAAGTCTAGAAATACGGTGGTGGGCCCGCACAGCCAGTAGCTTGTCACGAAGCCCGTAGCGGGTGGGGCGCAGGGGCCCGCCTTATGGCCTCTAATGGGGGTCCAGAAGCAGAGCCCCTTCGGGGGCCCTGGGAGAGGAGCCCCCGAAAGCTCTTGGGTTTTGGTACTAAATTCTCCCTTTTTTTGTGTGTGCTTCCTTCTTGCTTTTCTTTCTTGCTTTTTTTTTCCTCTTTCCCTCTTTTCTTTCTCTCTTTCTTCTTCTTTCTGCATATTCTTCTCCTTTCTTTCCCTTTCTCCCTTTCTTTTTCTTCCTTTCCCTTCTTTTCTTTTTTTCGCGATGGTTTGGTGGATTTCCCCTCTCAAATCCTTCAGGGGGCCACTCCCCCCCCCCCCCCTGCGCCACTGAAGCAAAGCCAGCTAGCAAGCTAGCTCAGATTAGCCTCGCGGCCACCACACGTACCGCATAATAGCAGCGCTGTACTGTATGTAACATGAATCCTTTCATAGTGCGCTTTCTCGAAAAAAAAAAAAATCCGCCAAAATTTTTCGGTTAGAAACCAGTACAGAATTATTTTAAAAAGTTAATTATTCAGTTGATTAGCCATGTATAATCCATTTTTTTTTACAGAGAAGTTTTTTAATAATCATTCTTTTATAATTCGTTGCCGGTCTTACGAACCGGCGAATAGCCCCTCCTCGCGGAAAAACACAGTTCAGAGAAAAACGCGTTTAAAGTTTTGCACCTTTTTAGAGCAGTGAATTTATAATATGCTTATAATCGTTGTTTTCCAACAGTTTTGCAGAGTAAAAGAGTTTACATACTGAATTTTGATATCATCATTGTATTACGCACCATATATAAAGAAAACTCCTATTATAATCTTATAAACCTATTCGCCGGTTCGTAAGAACGGAAAAAAATCGCACACCCGGTCAGAAATGCAGGCTATTCGCCACTTATTCGCAGGATCGTAAGAACGAAAGGCTTGTGCGCTCGGTCAGAACATACCTTATGCGCCGCCTATTCGCTGGTTCGTAAGACCGAACAGTGTCATTCGCCGTTCACCTTCCAAATATGGTTGCGCGCTTGTATGGATGCGCGTATGTGGGTCAACAAACGTTAAAAGCTGACAAGAGATAATGTCTGTCCAAATATGTAAACAAGTGGAAATTGAGTTTTTGACCCAATTTCGACTACTCGCCCGTTGGTAAGACCGACGACGAATTGAACACATATTCACATATCTCTATATTTTAGAGCTGCAACTCAGATTTCCTACCTTTAATAGAAATTCGCAATCCGCGTACTAAACATTGTAATATATGTAATAAACAAGGCATGATACAAATACTTTAGTTGGGGTATATATTAATATTGAGAAAGTCTAGTACCCACTCAAACATACGCCTCGGTTTTTAGCTAATCCAAAGCTCATTTAAGACTAGTGGCTATTCTATATACATGAACACGACAGTAAAACATATTGCTGCAGCATCATTTCATACAATGATTGTGCTGCTTTACATAACTGGCACGAATAAAATTATCTGTTGTTTCTTCATGTTTATCTATTTATACACGAATAATGGGTACATTCAAATGTATATGGTGACATAGCCGTAAATAATCAGTGCAAAACCAACGTTTCGTAATCCCCCAAAGTGTTATATCTGTCACTATCCTGAAAAACTTTCGCATCTGTTCCAGAAAGCAATTTTTGGTTAATATATTACCTTTCCTTTGCTTTGCAGACATCACCGATCACAAATAAATAGTTATTGTGGCCTTTATAAAACTTGGCCATATGTACAACAATAATAATACTCAGTTCTTCAATAGCACATAACACACTGCAGGAAAGCTTGACCCTATGCCCTTAAAATGAAAACGAAAGAAACTACACGTAAAGTAAACTACAGAGAAACAAGAAAGTATAAATGAATTCCATTGGGCATTGAGTGCATGTGTGTATACACATATTTAGCATTAAATTAATACTAAAGAGAAGCCTTAAACTTATCTAAATGATTAAGATTTCTCGTAGATGAACAACAAACAAACTGCTTGTGCTTGATCTGAAAGTACGAATGCCATTTTATGTAACTGAAATGCTATATAAAAATGAATACCCTCCCCCCACATCCAATCTTATTTAAATAACCATATGCCTTTACAGGATATGACGAGACAGCCAAAAGTGAAATCAATTCGCCATTAATATGTGCCCGTAACTTCAACCTTACCGTTGACAAACAGACAAAATAACCGAAGCATATCACGAAACCCTTCCACTCAATCGTAGCCCTAATAATTATTTTCTCCCTGTAAAGGTCTTTAGGAGTATTAACTTTGTGGAATTAGAAGCCCCCGTTTTTTTAAAGAGTTTATTCGACTCACTGATTGATTGACTGATTGATTGACTTTATTCATTCTATTACTGAACTCCGAGGACTGAATTGCTATGTCTACAATTGAAACATGAAGAAAAAAAAATATAACTTAAAACATGATTCCATCATTAGATTCGACAAGAAAACGGGAAAAGATGGTACTGATACAGGAGCAACAACCAGCCAACCAACCCCGTCTGCAAGCAATATCGGTGGTGATGATTTCTCGAATATTGATGAAGATCTGGAGGATTTTGAATTCCCCTATGAAAACCTCGTCCTGGAAGGTGGTGGAGCACAGGGAAACGCTTACATTGGTGCTCTCTTGGTAAGAAAGAACAAAATCATTTACGAATATCTTTTCACTTTTCATGTATTAGCATGAAATGAAAACTTTGTCTGCAATGTAGTAAAAGTCATCGTAGACGTATCAACAGACGGACCGTTACCATGGCTACACGGCAATACGGTACATACTCTATTTCATGTTCTATACCAATCAGGAGATGGAGAGACTTGGCTACTTGAGTAAGATTCGTCGATTTGCTGGGGCTAGCGTAGGAGCCTTCACCGCCTGTTCTCTGGCCGTAGGACATGGATCGGAAAAATTCCTTAGCATTCTTAACGAAGGTCCGCAAATCATTGACTTGTTAGGTAAGCAATACAAACGCAGTGGAGATCTTAAATATTATCTACGGAAATGAACTACGGGATTGGCATTGGACCAAGTCGGGGATGGGAGGGTACGAAAAAAGGAAACGAAAACAAAACAAAACAAAACAAAATCCACAAAAGAACAAACTAATTATGATGGTTGCTTTACAGACTCATGCATTATTGCATGGAAAAGTTTTCAGTATTATAGATGAGATACTATATACCATGATATACTTTTAGAAAACAGATATTTCTAAGAAAGTGCTTTTCTTGTAAAAAAAAAAAAAATCAAGCAAACACACAAACAAACAAACAAGTTTAGGAATTACATCCCAGCGAGTCCAACACTGCAAAAACGGTGGTGTTAAATTGGTGTTAAATCAACACCACTGGTGTTTATGTAGGACAACACCACTATCAGAGTTGTCCTATATAAACACCAGTGGTGTTAATTTAACACCAATTTAAGACCACCGTTTTTGCAGTGAACTTTCAAGCAGTAATGTTTTTAGTGCACTGTTAAGATTCAGCTTGAGAAAACTTGAAATCCGAGTGTGCACTTTGCATTTTTTAACACGAGTATGTAAATGTAAATCATCATAATTCATATCACTACAGATGCCACACTTGGCAGATGCAGCATACTACCTAACGTCATTCAGTACATGGGATGGCATCCAGGCAAAGCTCTCTACCAGTTTATCGGTGACTCTATAGCAGAGAAACTAGGTAACCCGGATGCAACATTCAAGGTTGGTTCGATATAACTGTCACATTATTGACCCATAGGTCTATCACAATTTTTTTTCAATGATTTCCACAATTAATGAATGGTATTGTTTGTATTACCTTCACTTCTTTTCTATCATCATCATCATCATCACCATTTTTTTTTTCACATTTAAAGGTTTGTCTCTTGCTCGTTTTTGTCTACTTCATTTTTCATTTTTCACTTCCATGGACCTTCTTGATGTGACAGGTAGAGAATCTGGAATACCCAAGATTATCATATCGGAAGGGGAATATTGCCTTGTTGAGACAACGTACTCTTTTCTATGGACTTATTTTCTTCTTCTTGTTGTTAGTGTTAGTTTACTACTACTGTTACTACTACTGTTGCTATTACTGCTTTTAAAATCAACTTTTTATACTTTTTCTCTTCCCTTTTCTCCTCTTCCTATCCCTATGCTTCTTTTTCTGCGTTCCATAATAGGACCTTTACGACAAAACGGGAAGAGAGCTGTGTGTCGTGGTAACCAATCTCAGTACCATGATGGAAGAATACTGTCACGTGAAGACCACGCCTGACATGCCTATGAGAACAGCAGTCAGGATGTCGACCTCTATACCAGGTAAGATGGAAACAGGGCTTCGAAATAACACCTCCATCGCATCCAAATGAAGAGTTTATATGCGAAAACAGATAAACGCCATTTAAAAAAAATGTTTTAAAGGGAAACTTGAATTCCGGGAAATTTGAAAAATAATTTGTGAGCTTTCTCATTCTTTCCATGTCAGTTAGGAATAATATCATAATAAAAAAATATCCCCTTGACACACACAAAGCTGAAAAGTTTGGGGGTAATGTTCATGCCAGGTTCGTGTGTGGTCCCATATATACATTTCTTTGTGCAATGCAAGTACCTTTTGGGGAAAATGAGTGAATTTCTTATGAATTCGATAATCTCTTAATCTTACACTAGACACCTGTAATCAAACTCTCCTAGTTGCTTTGGAACAGTTTATTTCATGACCAGAACTCCACTTTATCTTTAAAGTAAGGTCACCAACATATAGTACAAAATGATACTTTTCAATCGATACATTGCTTATTACATATAAAGGTATATTGTTGAAGTTTCGGTCCAAAAGAGCACATATTAATTTTCTTATTATTTTCTTTCGCTAATCTTATTCAAACTATGATTGCAAAAATGTTACTGTTGAAAGAAAAGGACAGCAAGTTCAAAGGTACAGTTCATATAAAAAAACACTAAATATATCAATCAAGGAATACGCGCTCTCTAGAGGATACCTATAATCTTCTCTAATCCATTTCCACCATGTTTGGTTTCTGCGTACTCGCTTCTACTCTAGATCTGTAAAATTTATGGAATCCAGAATTCACCAATCAGCATAATTTGTTGGCTTTCCAGCCTTGGATAATAAAGGATTTTAGTTGTCCATGGCTTAAAAATCATTCGGAAGCATATTGTATATTCGATGAAAAAGTCATGAGCCTGTTTTTTCATTAGATCTAAAAAAAAAAAAAAAAAACCTTTGAAATCTATGATTATTCACAATTATCTTCCTTTTTCATCCAGGCGTCTTCTTTCCAGTAAAACGGAGATACATGGACCGAACTGATCTATACATAGATGGGGGCGTCCTATGCAACTACCCAGTTCACTGTTTTGATGGTACGTCAATATGCATCTTTAAAGACTGATACGTATACACTAGACACACCTGGCCATTCAAGTTCACACAAAGAATATTCAGAACTACACGTGACTTATTCTGTGTCCCTAAGTTAGGCATTGAAGATTAGTTTTTTGCGAATGGATTAATGAGGGAAAATAAGCAAATACACACAGAAAAAAAGAGAAATAAAAAAGGGGAAGAAAGTAAACCTTTGGAACAGGAAAAACGAAACAAACAACGACAAAAAAGCAACAGAAAAGAAGAAAAAAAAAGGCATGAGGCCGTCGCGGGCATATCTTTCAGAAAATTGTTTGATATTACGTCATAAGTGTAACTTCTAGGGCACCCCTCCTCTTAGATCACACCGAAATTTTCTATTTGTTTTTATTTGTGCATCTTTCTGAGGTATATTCATGAACTGAAATATTCATTGGATGTTATGATGATATCTTTCTTGTTAAATTCGATAACAAATACAATTGGACTGTACTTCCTGTCCACCTCCCCCCCCCCCCCCTCTCCCCATCCGCACCATCTGTTTTTTACCTCCTCGCATTAAAGTACGCTCGACAATAGGTCATGTGCGACGTATATTTCGCATCCCGGGTCATGAATTTCGCATCCCAGGTCATGAATTCGCATACCGGGTCCTGAACTGCGCGTCATAGGTCCTGAATATCGCATCCCAGGTCCTAAATTTTGCATCCTGGGTCCTGAACTTTGCGTCACGACGGGTCATGAATTTCGCGACTGTGGCGCAAAGTTGGATGCGAAATTCGCGTCGCACATGACCTGTTGTCGAGCGTACTTCATGGCCACCATAGATTACTGCAAGAAATATATTACAAGCCTACTTTACTGTTGATAGGGACCTCTCCAAGCATGAAATAAATAGCTTCCAGGTGAAAAAAAAAAAAATTCAAATCAGAACAACCTACCTAATAGGAATTGAATTTCTGTTTGCTCATTGATTAATTTGAAGGCCGAATCACAGAAATGTAGGAAATAGCAGAAAAAAATCTGCAATAACAACAACATGTACTAAAACAACAACAACAACAACGACATATAACAATACTGATGACAATGATAATAACAACAACAATAATGACAATAATAATGCTACTGCTACGACTAAAAAAGTTACTGGTGATGATGACGACGACGATGATGATGATGATGATAGCAAGATTTCTGTTTTTCTACCCTAAAACAGCCCCCAAAGCGTTGTCATTATGTTAGCCATTCCCTTACTGCCAAATATGTAGCACCCTATACAGTGGCAAAGATTAAATAATGTCGTAGTGTATGTAAGTGCAGAGTGCCGACCTGGGATTCGAAGCTTCAATCCTTGGATTGAGAGTCAAGCGAATGAACAATTAACCCACACACTAAGCAAAAAAGGTTCAGTTTTGCGCCCTTCAAATGTAACACTGGGAGCTCCTTTATAGGTACAAGTTTGCACCCTAAGAAGCATTTTGCACCTTTAAGGGTGCAGTGAGCTATATTTTGCATCGTTAAGGGTGCAGAGTTGAACCCCTTAGGGAAGGTACAAAGTTGCACATTTAAGGGTACAGACGGGCATTTTCGGGTACAAACAAGTAAAAAGGGTGCATTTCTGCACTTTTTCATGAGATTGCTTCCAAAAAGGTGCTGGCAGTGTTTCATTTAGGATGCAAAATTTAACCTTTAATTCTAAGTGTACGTGACACTCGTCAGCCCTAGGCTTATTCTTCTTGATGCATATTATTTTTCGTAGGGTGGTGGCTCTCCTTAAAGCGTGAGGATTCTTTCTTGAAGAAGATGCAGCCCTTAGAGGATGGGGCCAAGCTGCTCACCAAGAAGAAGAGATTTGGAATGTTCAATGAGAAAACATTCGGAATGATCATAGTAGGTCCTATCTTATGAATGCATAATTATCAGCACCAGCCATGAAACCGGTGGTGTTCACTAAAAAAAGTTGAGTGGAAATTAACCCAATATTGGGTAAAGAGGGAACATGCCTATTTTTGGGGTAAAATTTTGTTCCATATTAGGTAAAATGAATGTTTTATGGGTAAACTTTAACGCATTGGGCAAAATTTACCCAGTATTTGGTATCATTTTACCCAACAAACATTCCCTTTTTACCCAATTTAGGGTAAACCTTTTCAAGAGTTTGTTTTTTTCATTTCCAAAAAAACATATCAACAAATATTGGCTACTGCTGAGTTTTTACGGATTTTTTTTTAGGATCTTGAACAGTGTCAGTAATCATTACATTATTTCTTAGAATCTTGTTTATTCTTCCACCATCATTTCATGCATGATGATTTAGAGTGCTCATGCATATCACAATAGTGATAAAGCGAGTTCTTGTCCCTAGAAACAGATCAGTCACTTAAGATTTCGCATTTGCCGGATGCAGTAAAGGTTTAGTTACATGTCAGTTGAAGTTGATACTGATGATCTCATGATGTGTTTGAAAATGACTGATTTTCTAGTGTTTCTTTTTTTTTCTCTCTCTCCCTCTCTCTCTCTCTCTCTCTCTCTTATCTTTTTTTTTCTTCTCGTAACAGTACAGTGACTACGACTCTCACGTACTTTCTACCAATCCGGACTTAGAAGCGCCTATAGCAGCCATACCTGACACAAAACTGTCCAGGTTAGAGTATAACTTTTGTGTCCCATAGTATGATACAATGTAAGGCATTGCTGTACACATTTTGAACAATTATATGGAGATATATATTGTAACACATTTTGTTCATTTGCAGGAATGAAAGCTCCTTTCTCATACCCCGGTTCGATTCCCAAGACGAAAAACCAATCGACACCAATTGAACACCCACTGAATTTCAAGGGATGTTCAATTGGTTTCGGTTGGTACCAATGGGTCTTAATAGGTTTCAATTGGTCAAAATTAGATTTCTGTATACGCATTTCTTTGTGCAGTGCTAATACATTTTGGGTATTAAAAGTATGAAGTGAATTTCTTATTAAATCGATAATCTCCGAATCTCACACAAGACTCATAGATACAACTAATCTAACTCTCCAAGTGGCTTTGGAGCAGTTTCTTTGACATTATGATCGCATGACCAGGACCACATTTCATAAAACATGTTATCAAGAAACAACTGCCATATTTCTATGACAAATTTGCTCTCAATCAATCAGATGCTAGGATTTCAGTAGCTTATAACAGTTATTTTTTTTTTAATGAGTAGTTTTTATTGACAACTTCAATTCATATACAAAATAAAATATATATAACAAATAGAACTTTGATGTCTTTACAAATACCTAGACAACTCATAAATTTAACATCATTTTTTTTCATGAATGTTACAATAAAACACAATGTCAGACATCTTCCAATACATAATTATAAATAACATTGATGATAATTATATGCATCAAGAAGAAACTTCTACAGTAAATTCAACATATTGAATTTTCTTTTCAGTGTCAAATAAAAAACATAAAATAATAAATAAATCATTAATGAACCCTAAACGAATTGAAGCCATCAGCATTTTTTTTTTTTTTTAACTTGCAACTTGCAACTTGTTATCGATGACAAGTTTATGAATCGGGGCCGAGAACTCCAGTTAATCTTTAAACTTCTTTTTTCTCTGATGTTTATTGAATATGCATTTAATCCAGAGCCCATGAACAGATGAAACAAAAGCGTGACATGGATTTGAGGAAACACGCGAAGGTGACAGAAGCAATGACGCGATTCATGAGTGTTCTAAATAAAAACAACCTGGATGGTAACGCTACTGTTGACATTGACGAGTTCAAGAAAGTATTTCACGATGTAAGGAACTGTATAGCATTGTGAGAAAGAAAATGAATATTGGAAAGCAGCATATATTTAACCTAAATCTATAATGTTTTTTTTTTCAGAATACTAAATAATAACACTACTACTACTTATGGTAATAATACTAACAAAATTAACAATAATGATAAAGATAATGATAGTAACGATAATAATAATAATAACAATAATAATAATAATTATTATAATAATAGCAATAATAATAATAATCATACTCATCGTAATCTTAAAGTTATTTTCCTCTACAACTTGCAGTCTTAAGGACGTATAGGCAATTTGACTCATTTCCATTCATGAAAAGACATGATTGCTCTTAGACCCACACTCTCATCCCACATCCCATACGACGTTACTACACCCCACTCGCGAAGCTTTCCACATACTTCATATAGCCCATAATTCACGAATGAGTTGTGCGTTTTATATTGTAAATTATGCATTCTTATTGGACTCCATATAACAGAGAAATACTTATCATTAGATACAGGTCATATTCTTTTATCCTAACGTTCCCCATTAACATGATTAAGATGTAAGCCTACACTCCCCTCCTTCAGAATAGCTTCCTCGACAATATGGCTGACAATTTAATGAAATATTGCACGGGTTTTGCTGAATCATGTCGATTTAACTCTGCCATTGGGAAACCTGATGCATATCTTAGACCAAAGTCATGAAATGACGTCATTCTGCTCGACTTCTGACCGAGAATACTTCATTTTGCCAGTTAAACGGAATAACAAAACAAAAAACAAAAAACCGCAGACTGAAGATTTCGATTTTTCTTGTTTAGGCATCTGAAAGACCCCTAAAGGCTGTGCGCAGAGTTGGACTTTAGATAATGAGGAACGTCCTTAAACATGATTAAGCAATTTTCTTTTATTCCAAATATTCCGAAGTGAATACAACCGTATATTATGTTTTTGTACATAAACGCCTAAAGTGCACGTTTGACTTTTAAAGCAATGTACATATTTTATTTCTAACGGTTTTAACTACCCCTACACAGAATGACGAGTTTACCAGTGAACATGTTCATACCCTCTTCGGAAAGGTCGATACGGCTGAGGAGATCTTCCACAAAATTGATACCAACAATGATGGACAGGTATAAATCCTTCTTTTAAATCCATATTCATTTCAATTCAATTCAATTCAATTCAATTCATTTTCTGTTTATTACATAAATATACAAATCATTGGTCCAAGGACTAATAGTGCGATGTTTACATTAAAAAGGCATTAACATACAAATAGTCATATACAATTAAAATCAAGAAATGATTAAAATTCTTATAAGATTATGCATCAAACTGCATTCTTAATTGCAATAAAGTGATAATAAAAGCATTGAGATTTATTAAAGACATTGGTTAACATTGTTATGATTTTTAAAAATTCTGGTTTTGTTATTTGAAAATGGGATAAACATGAGGGTTATAGTGTAAAAATATCAGTCTGAAAGTTTCAAAGTATAATATCCACTGGAAGTATTTTTAATTTTCAGAAATGTGAACCAATGTTTGAAAAATAAACGAGGGTCGGTTGCGCAGAATAGACATAAGGAGTATGCGCGTATGACTCACCTTACCGTACTGTGTGTAATGGCGTATCATGCAGCGGGAGGCACATAACGGCATTTTCAAATTCAAGCAAAGTGGTCCTCTTAGTGATTGTCTCGTGAGACGAAGGATAATAAAATCGCCGTTTGCGGCTTACATTTTTTCATTCTAAGTTATGGTTGGTTTCAGTTTTTTTGAGTACAAATACAAGTACTCATACACATGTTTCGTCTTAGTTTGATAATTTTTTTAAATCAGCTACTCACAAAGTTAGCCAATGCCTTTAACTGTAAAGATGTACATGCATATTAATTTGTTATTGTAATGTATTGCACAAATTCTAGATATCAGAAAATGGAAATGATTACATTATAAATATCACATTAAAGCATTTATACATACATTTTATATGTCCCTGTGAGCATAGTCCATTGCACAAATGCTGTTTTCACATTCAGTACGTTTAAGATTTCCAATCAGGTTTGTATACTCGTACCACGCTGTTCGGTAAGCCGTGAGCTACGTAGATACATTTTTTCTAACATTTGGGGGTTTTTGTACTTTTTTTTTCGTATTGTGGAAGTAGGTCTGAATGAAAGTCTTTAAATGTTTTTAATCAAGTGTCCCAGTTAATGATCAATTTACCAGGTTGACTTCCAAGAATTGATGGTACTAGCCGAAAAAGAAGGTGTAGGACTCCAGACACAACACATTGGATCTGGGCGACAAGAAATTCTGACGGCATCAGGATTTGTGGCTGGCATCTTCGCGATGCTTCTGATGAATGTTAAAAGAGCTTTCCTCGAGGTAAGTCTCATACGATGTAGCATGTTCTGGAACCAAACTTACAGTTGGCCGGACGCGCGTTTCCGTTTTACACCGTAGCCTAGGCTACGTGGATCTAGCGCTTCACGCCATGCTGATTGAAATCCCGTTGTGCAGTGCCATAATATTTCCAAGCTTCGGCGAAAGGTTTGTATTGGGGGGGGGGGGGGGGGGGGGGGGGGGTGGATACACATCACTTAGGTTCGCTCCCTCTCTTGCGCAGCGATGCATAACACACATATCGCAGAGATGAAGGAGCCATACATACTGGGAAAGTCGCCTACGCATGCAGGGTCGGTGTAGGCCTGTACAGTGCGTCCCAGAAAAACAGAAACCTAAAACAAAGGCTTATCGTGCGGAAGCAATGGGGCGTATTATTGAAAACACATGTTCAAAATGAACTTTGACTTATGCTCGTCCAAATAAAACATTAAGCAAACTTATTCATTCATGTATCTCTGAGTACCATGACTTTGAAAATTTAATGTAAAAAAACTTGCATAGTGGTCATGCATGTGGGCAGTTTTGTGCAGTTCAAATCAGTGAAAACTTCGCCTTCAAAATTTGTTATGATATTTGAATGAGTGAAGATAAGATAAAACATAAAACAATCAGTTTCGACACCTTCGACCAATCATAGCTAACCTTAGTTTGTTCAAAAGGTATGCATAACATTTGAATATTTCTGAGACTCGTCCGACATAGCGACAAATAAGTGAATAATGTTAGTGAACAGTTCTGTTGAAATGAATGCCCATTGTCATCATCTGTCATAAAAGAGGGAGTGCTTGGGTGATGAATCAATCAAACAAATCAATTGGTGAATGAAACACCCCTACTTTACCAAACCCACAGAACCCCTGAACAGAGAGTGTTTATCGTTAAGCAAATTCCTAGAGATCTATTCACCAACCTAATTTTATACTACAGTCACACTGGCAGACCGAACCGAAACCAACTTCCAAATACATTTTTTTTTTTGCCATTCGGTCTAATATCTGCATTGATCGGTCTAATAGCTGCATGGATCGGTCTGCTATCAGTTTTTACGTCGGTTTGACATCGAGATTGTCGGTTTGTAGTCAGTTTATAGTCGGGCTACAGAATTTGTCGGGGTGAGATCTTTCAAGCGTGTTCGAAAGATCTCAAATCGATCATTTACTGGGGACAAATCGGAGACGAGTCGGAGAAGAAAACGGACAAGGATAAATTAAAAGTGCTCTGACAACCATAGGTAAAAAAACAAAATAGTTACAACCTTTCAAAATACCAGAAGTTTTAAAACAAATTGGAGGCTTTCCAAATCCTATAGAAAATAAAGGAAAGTAAAGGTAGAACAGAAAATTAAAAAAGGGAGAGAAGAACAAAAGCGAGATGAAGAAAAGAAGAAAATGAGACAAAGAATAAACATAAGCAAGAGGCATAAAGAAACAAGGAAAATTATAAGATAAAGTAGAAGGAAGACAAGAATATGAAGGAAAAAAAAGTAACAAGAGAGAAGAGAATGATAAGAGAAGGGGGAAAAATGGAAATAAAGGAACTGAAATAAAAGAAGAAATAGAAAAATAAACAAAAACAACATATACAAAAGAAGAATCAATAGCAAAACAGTGAGAGTTGTTTCAAAATATCAAAATAGAAAACATAAGTCGATTTCAGTCACCTTGATGGGGTAGGGTAATTATGAAATAGAATTATGAAAAAATATATATATTTATGGTGCATTACTGATGGAAGTTCATAGGAAGTTTAAAGATATGACATTGTAGATGATTTTCAAGAAGAAAAAACGCAGAAAAATATATTATTAATGAAAATAATGGTTCCATGCATAATTATGTAGAGTAAAATCAGAGAGCATGAAAGGGTCATGGACGGGGGCCATGGAAGCCGCTGGGATGGGGGGGGGGGCTGCTACCAAAACAAATATGGCCCCAAACATAACAATTACAAAATAAAAAAAAAAACAAAAAAACTTAGTAACTAACATTGACAATTGCTCATTTCGTAGTCTCGCGAACCGTTAAATCTCAAGAACTTCGGGGTTGGGGCGGAGGCGCCTGAACCCTACACCTCCCGAACTCTGTTCGTTTGCGCGTTCTCCCCCCCCCCCCCCCCCCTACAAGAACGTTCCTCCATAGGTACCCAGCGTGTGGAGATGGGATGCTTGTGACGTGAAGCCCACTAAGTCCTAAATATATATAATTACCTTTCAAATAAGGTATATTTACAAAAATCATCACAGAGTAGCATTCAAACCCACTCATTGACTGGTTGACAACGGCCTGTGTGCGCGTATGGATTCTAACATTCGGGATCATGATAAATTACAAAAAAAAAAAAAGAAGAAAGAAAAAAAATGCAAGCGGGATGTCATCGTGCTGGATTCCAGAAGGAATCGGAGTTGTCGGTCTGATGTCGGGAATGCAACGGTGCTCGAACTTACCAATTTAGCCAAATTTGAGTCGGTCTGAGGTCGGTCTGGTCGTTTAGTTAGTTGGTCATTTGTAAAAGATGTTTTTTTCCCCCAAAAGTGTAGCAAATGGATTTTGACATTAAATTTTCAAAGTCATGGTAATCAGAGATGCCTGAATGAAAAAGTTTGCTTAATGTAGCATTTGAAAGAGAATAAGTCAAAATTTATTGTGAAATTGTTTATTAAATCACACGCCCCATTGCTTCCTCACAATAATCCTTTGTTTTAGGGTTCTATTTTTTTTCTGGCACGCACTGTATAATGAGACTGGGACAGTTTTTGGTTCATAGAGCATGCAGTATTTTTTCGTAGTTACCGGCCTAATATTCATGATGTTCGTCTATTCGGAACGAGGATGGTTCGTGGCATGACAATGCCCACTGAAATTTTTGCAAGCATTGCGTGAAGCGGCACCTATACCCCAAGCCCGTCCAACTTAAAAATTAATATGGCTTAAACTGAAAAAAAAAGGGGAAATGGGTGAAGTAAGGTAGATGAAGCACGATATAAAACTAAAAACTTTGTCTTGTAAAGGTTTGTGCATGTACACCATTTATTAGCCTCCTCATATTATGCGGTTGTCGCTTTATTTCCCGGTTACTGTTTTTTGTGGAATGAATTACTAGTACTGAACTGTCATACCGTCAGTTTCTTTTATAATTCAATGCCAATACATTATTTGGAAAAAGCCAGGATTAGTAGAGCCTTTGATTAATTATTTTTTGGTCATACGATTTGTTTTCAACTTTAAAGGCATACTTTCGGCTTTTAATCTGTTTTCACGACTGCAGGGGTGTGATATCGAACGCACGGTACTCATCAACACAGTTTACGTCAAATCGTTAGACTTCGATGCAGCCCAAGAAGACCTAGATTTCTTGGTTGAGGTAATAAATATCATGATCACCACCAACAACAGCAAATAATGATAATAAAATAACAATAACAATAACTGCAATAATAATATTATTAAATGATGATAACAACAATTTTGATCACAATGATTGATTATAATGATAAAAATGGTTAATTTAACTGACTGCTAAGAAAGCATGTGTAATTGTTAGTAAGCAACCAGGGGACCGACGGCTTTAAGTCCCCTCCGAAGGACTTGGTAATATGTATTAATACCTTACCAAAGGGCTTCATCGCATCCACTTGGTTTCAAACCCGGGTACTCCCGGTAACGAGACCACTGCTCTATCCACTAAGCCACAGCGCCTCCTAATAGTAATGATAATGACAATGATAATCATTTAAGTCTCATAAGGTTCAATTATTGTCCATAAAAATGAAATCAATTTACTTGGTATAGTTTCACACCTAAACATCAATACATTTGTACAAGAGAAACCAATCAAAAGCATATACTCCTCAAAAGAAAATGACAATTGGTAAAGAAAAAACAAAGGCGCAAACAAAATCATAAATATCTTGCACCAATAATTAAACTGAAAAGGAAATTTGATGAGCCCTATAATTATGTTAAACGGGACATTATTTTCATTTATTATTATCCTTATTTTGAATATTATCATTATTGTCATTATCATTTCCAGCGTTATTATCAATTATGAATTACATCAGTGATATCGATTTTAAAAAATGATATCCATGATATTGATTGATAATCACCATGATAATTACAGGGGCGGATCCAGCACTCTCCATTGGGGGAGGGGCGGAATTTTCTAAACCAACCGCCCGAACTGATTAAACGTATGGTTTAAGGCTGCGTCCAATGGCGTAATAAATGGAATTATTTTGTGGGTCAACCACCCCCCCCCCCCCCCCACGAGGTAGATGAGCCTATATGTCCCAGATTGTCGACAAACAATGCCAGTGATTACCGTCAATTAACTCCCCAAAATCAACCGCATAAAGCCCACGAGGCATTGTGATAAATGATATATATGTTCACATCACTTGCCTATGTGTTTGGTTTCCGAAAACATCCTGTATCTAAGTATAAGGCCTAATACGAGCGAGCGTAGCGAGCGAGGAAAAATATACACTCTCTTTCGTAGAAGTATAGTTCATCATCAAACTACATGATGGGCTTAAAGATATCTAAATAATATAGGCCTATTTGCCTATTTGGTCACTATTAAAGACCATCCTAAATCTTGATATAATAGGAGTCAGCGAAGCGCGCGAGGAAAAATATACCTTGTCCATAGTGAGGCAGAGTAGAAGTGATAATTCTTCATCCAAATACACTAAAGAATTAATTATGAGATATCTAACTCAACATATACATGTTTTGGTCACCTTGCTTACTGAATTCGTTTGCTTTTCCAAACCATCTTGTACTAAAATTTAATCCCAGTGAGAGCAGCATGCGATAAAAAAAAATCTATATACTATTTTTATGGTAGAAGTGATCATTCTTCATCCAAATACAGGATGATATTAATCATGAGATATTTGACTTTTATATATGTATACATGTACAGTTGGTCATTTCGCTTACCAAATTCGTTTGGTTTTTCATACAGTATTCGATTTCAGTTTAATCCGAGCAACGGCAGCGAGCGAGGAAAATATATATATAATATCTTTCATGGTAGAAGTGTTAATTTTTCATCCAAATACACGATGGTATTAATTATGAGATATCTAACCTTGTTTTTTTTAATGTGTGCAGGTACATTTGGTCACCTTGTTTGCCGAATTCGTTTACTTTCCCAAATCCATCTTGTATCTGAGTATTGTACTAACGAACGAGCATTGGAAATAGTGGACCTTACCTTTTTGAGGAAGTGACAATTGCGAGCGCGAATCGCGAGCCGAAATTTTGGTTTACAATAACCTGAAGGCAGAGCAATTTTGACTCTCTCATTTATTCTTGAACACATTCTAAAACTGATTATAACCCAATTAACTTCCTTCTAATAAATGCGAGCGCAGATCATGAGCGGAAAAATCCCCATAAATTCAATTATATTTCTTTGTAATTCTTTCTTATAAATCTCAAGATAAAAGCATGCGAGCGTGGAGCGCAAGCGGAAATTTTGCCATAGCTCTTTCATTTTCTTCTTCTTTTTTTTAAACTTTTTTCTTTTCTTTTTTCTTTTCTTTTTTTTTTCTTTTCTCTCTTATTTTGTTTTGCTCCGCCTATAGGGGGGGGGGGCGGCTGCTTCTTCCCCTCCTGGATCCGCCTATGTACTTATCATAATCATACAACGAAAGGTCAATATTTTCATATCAGCCCCTGATCATGAGCTACATAACGTAGGAATTATTGGTCGTGTCTAAATAAAGCTTACGCCCTTAATCCCTGGCTATTGCCACCTTATCCCAACCTTTAAAAAAATGATGAATTTGAATAATATGAAACTGGATTTTTTTGTATGTGATGACATCTTTTAAAGTACTGGGTGTTTTGCAGAACATTTCTCACTTTTGATCTGTAAAAGTCCCCCAACTATATATCAGATAATACTGGTATGATGTGGGTTATAGCTGAATAGTGTAGAGTTTTGTTGCAGGTGATTAGAAAATGATATCATAAATAATTTTTATCAAATTCATGCTTGTTTTTGAAATTTGGGTTCCGATTTTGCTAAATTTCAAACCGTCAGTACAAATCCAAACTTTGCACAGTAGTTAATGAGTGTGCGTAACAGAGTGCTTTCAATCCCCACAAAATATCCATTGACAATGGCTGTGATTACCCCCCCCCCCCCCCAACAAAAAAAAAAAAAAAAAAAAAAAAAAAAAACTGTAGTGAGAGAGAGTCTCATCCAAGCCAGAGGCTATTGTGAAGGATTGAGCACACATACTCTCACACACATACACACATACACACACACACACACACAAAATTCATGTACAAATTTTTTATTTGTAAAGGAGGTTGGAAATTGAGCAAAATCTGAGCCCTAACCTGCTTACTTCAAGCATAAGCATCAATTTCATTTTTTTTTAAATTTATGATATCATATTCAAATCAAGTGCCTCCAACGAAAGGGAACACTATATAGCTTTAACCAATGTCAAATAAACTTTACTGATGAATAAGAGATTAAAAGGGGAAATGTGTTTTTGTTTTGTTTCTTTGTTGTTGTTTTTTATACCTATTATATTAAACGCAGATTTTATAAACCCCTCATGATATCATGTACGGTCGTCAATAGAATACACAGAAAAGTAATATAGTGTTTTCAGTTCTTGTCCTTCAGGCAAAAGAAAGACAGGTATTAAGGTATTTCATCTAAATTCTGTGGCTACAGTCTTGACGAACAATTGATGGTGACAGGGACACTCAATCGAAAAATTATCCCTTACCCTCCTTAAATAGATAAATCCCTGTTTTGAAAGTTATAAACAGAAGGGAGCAAAACGCGTCTTTTATCTTATTCTGGTGGAAAACTTATCTAATTTTCGATATATTTTCTTTTTTAATCTCGCATACAGCAAGGGCGTCGCGGGTTCCGACAGTTCCTGAAATATCAACTCAACAAGGAAGAAATAAAAAAGGCTCATAATCATTCATCGTAGAGGGCAGTAAATGTCGAACTGTTTCAGAGTTCATTGATCTCTCCCAATAGATAAAGCAATGCCCTCTTCGTTTGATGCGACCGGTCGCCATATTAAGGCTTGCAGAAAAGCACCACCGCTTAACTGTTTCAATACCATTTTATGCTTTTTTAGCATGAAATATTCAGGATTTTGAAGTCTTTTCCACGAATTAACTGCGAAATCAGGCAAAACAAGTGTACCCTTACAAGTTAAAAAGGGTGATTTAATGTGACAATCACAATAATTTTTTTTTCTTGAATTAAAAAAAAAAAAAAAAAAATCTTTCGCATAGAAGTACACTAGAATCGTACACAGCAGACGATGTCCCACGCTATGTCTCACGCGGTCCCACGTAGTGTGTTTGAGTGTAAGGCTCCTAATTTCGGTTGTGCGAACGCATCAACTGCTCGCATGGAGCCGGGCGTACGATGTTATATCCACGTGGTAGAGATCGATGGGCAGTTCCAGTATGAGATAAGGGAGTTATTTCATAAGGAAAGGTCACAATGTAGACAATTAGTTTTTCTTAATGATTTATAGACTACGTTGCATTCGAGATACTGTTGCCTCTGTTCTTCCACTGAAAAAAATTCTGAGGGTCAAGGAGGTCAGGGGTGATTGGATCCAGATAAATTACCTACATGCTGATACATAATACCAAGTGACTAGTCAAAAACCCAGTGATCATTTTTTTCTCAAAGTTTAAGATCGAGCAGGTAGAAAAAAGGCTATTTTCGGTCAGTAACGGCAAGGTAAGTCACGTGATCAGCATGCGATAGTTTCAAACATATGAAGAGTTTCATTCCAAAAGGAGCTGATTCCACTCTAGCTACCTCTGAGTAAATCACGCTTTTCAATTTCTCCACTTTCCCTTTACCCATGTATCTTTATATTTGTATAGGTTTTAGAGGGGGGTCAGACTGGACCAGTAATATAAGATTAGAAAAAAAAAATACCTGGGGTGGTATTCTGAGACCCATTTTATCTCAATTAAAATCAGTGAGATATAATGCCCTAAAATCTTTTCAAATCGGTATTCTGAAAACCATTTTATCTCGATTTTATCTCATCTAAGACACACCCATTTATGATGCAGTAACCAATTAGAAATGTTGTTAAATCGCACTCTCATCTTGTTCAGCCAATAAACTCTGCTTTCTGCCAGAAGGTGGGGCAAAAGAGCCCGGATGCGTTATTTATACAAATATTAATACACTGCTTGCGCTTGGATTCAACGCACACGCGTTTTGGCTGGTATTTTGGTGGGAAATGAGTTAGCTTTTTTTTTCGAGGTATCATTATGCCTTTTCAAGGATCATTTCAAGGCCGATATTAGTCAATAAATATCTTTAAATTCAATTCAATCATCATACGGGAATGTTGATAGAGTAATGAAGCCGATGTTTATGGCAATTTTCTTTATCTTTATCTGAAGACTAATAGCGAAATTTTCCAGAAACTTTGTACATACTGGAGGTCCAAGAGATAAAATAGCCCCTACGCTACTTTAAGTTTCATTTTATCTTTTCCAAGTGGGCACAAGCGCAAAAGCTGCGCATTTGTCTTCAGCTGAACAGGTACGCGCGCTGGAGATGAAGGACCGAGATAAAATGAAGATAAAATTTGAGATTTTTATGGTGGTCTCAAAATACCGATTTCATTTTAAAGATAAAATAAAACAATTTAGAGATAAAATGACGCTCAGAATACCACCCCTGGTCTTTTTGAGTTTTAATGATTTTTATTTAAATCAAAATTTTTCATGGATTTAGCTCCTTTTGGAATGAAACCTTAGTCGAATGTCAATTTCTGCACATTTAAACACGTTTAAGAATTGAAATTTAACATGAAACACATTAATATTGCTAGCAAAGAACATTTTACATCTTTTCTGATGTTTATTTGTGGAGAATTTATTTATTTATTTTTTAATGAATTTCCCATCTTTTCTTAAGACAGGAATTTTTCGATGTTTCATTCCAAAAGGAGCTAAATCCAAAATTATTCATATAAATAGTTAAACTCGCTTAATCATGTCAAAATTTTGCACAGGTGATGTAGACTGGTAGTCGAAATATGTGCTTAAAAATCTGAATGCATAGATTTAGGTACTGTGGTTAAATGACTAAATCCTAAATGACCATAGTGGATTTAGCTCCTTTCGGAATGAAACCGTTTTGGATTTAGCTCCTTTTGGAATGAAACCGTTTTGGAACTAGCTCCTTTTTGAATGAAACCTAAATTTGTAACAATTTTGTTCAACCTTCAAATATATATATATATATATATATATATATATATATATATATATATATATATTAATACGATATAATGCATTTGATTCCCATGTCTGAGATGCACATATTTAACTTTAAAAATTAATTTGGTCAAAAATGGATTTAGCTCCTTTTGGAATCAAGCTCTTCATATGTAGACGTAGAAATTGAAGGGTTCAACTTGAAGAGAAATATGTAAGGCTGTAGAGAACTCAAGACAAATTGAATAGAAAAAGGGAAGAATAAAAGGACAAAGTGACAATATTGGGAAATATGGGAAAATTCGGGCCTTATGGCGGTTTAAACCACCGTTTATAAAACTCTTCGTAAATTTGGGCCTTAATCCTTTGTATACTTATTCTTTTATATTTTTTGGTAAAGTGATAAAATTGTGTTTTCTTAAAAAAAATGCAAATTACAATTTCAACACCAAAGCGGACCTCGAGGAGATTATGGTCCTGACGAAAATTAGTAATCCTATGAAATCTTTCTCTTCTAGTTCTACTTCTAACTGATATTACTGAAATATACATTAATCTTATATTATGGGTAATAATAAAAATCATATAATATCATATAACCTTATTTTGGTGAAGAGGCGAGAATTGAAGTGAAAAGAATGAGGTGAATGTTAACTAATGTTTCCCAATGCCATAAATGTATAAAGAGAGTGTTTTCAAGATACGCCATAATCATTTTAAAAATTGAAGTGAAAAAGAATACTAGTATTAGAATGGAAAAATTTCGTACTTGCTTGTTAACGTACTGATAGTGGTTTTCTAGGTATGGTAATAATCATTACATAGCAGCAGGTGTTTGGTATATATTTGATTCTTTTGTCCCTCGAGTATGATTTTATTTTCTCAGATTTATAAGTCTCTAAAGTAAGTTTGAATTTTAGGTAGTATGTCCTGAACATGCTAATATGCATAGAATCATGGGTTTTCATGTAGAATGTAGGACTTTTTGGGCCGCTACGGGGTGTTATCAATAAGTTTTGGATGCTTGATGCTTGCTATATTGCATTAGAAAATAGAAATTGTTTTTTGATGGTTACTATATCATTAAATCTTATACATCATAAACATTTTCTTATGTGTACTCCTGTATATCTACAAAATTATTTTGATCTTTAACCGACTGAAGAATAGTGTCAATGCATGCCCGATAGTTCTATCCTAAAATTACTTTGTGTACAGACTTTAGATATTTTCAATTGAAATGTTTACGAAATATAAAGTCTATGAAACGAATTGAATTGAATTGAAGATTTTAACAACATTTACCTCCGACCAGCGGCTGGATTGGAAATGATTTACATTGATATTAAAGATAATTAAAAGCCAAAACAAAAAATAAATAATTAAACCTGAAAACAATACAAATTAACATACATGGCATAGCTGTAAATTATCCGCAATGCATAAAATAGATATAAAATGGAAATTCATTGAGTGTAACATGGTGTAACATCTTCCTACGCAAGGATTATGATTGTTCATGAATTAAAAGCAATCTTTTAAACAATTTACATAATTGTTTTAAAAATATATATTTCTATGGAATACCTGTAATGCCTATAAGTATGAGGAAAGAGAGACCGCTAGATTTAGAGTCCACTTTGTATCAGATCTTTATTCGTGATACATATGCTCTTAAAAGTAGGCAAAATGGAAGGGGGCATTTGCGACTCCTGTACAATTATCTTAAGTAGGAAGTGACGCGCCACCTAGACCACGTTTTAAGTTTCACGTTTCAAGTTTCAACATATTTATTTCGAATTATTCCAAATCAAATGACAAACAAAGTGACAAAACTGCAAGATGACATACATGTAATTTTTAATAAAAATATACATACATCGTGATTACATAGACAATTGGAAGACACACCTCCAAATGCAAACGCTTGCTGTATTGCATCATGATACTCATTTATCCAGCAGGGGTTCACAGCTTTCTTCACCTCGCACTTTATCAGCTTCCCCTACTCAAAATTGCCTGATATATTTCAATTTTCTACTCTCACATAGTTTCAAAACTCGAACAAATTTGAGTGAAAATGCTAAAACTGGAAGGATTTGCACATGAAAAAAAAAGACAAGGGGTCGGAATGAAATTTTACACTGTAAATTCAGAGAGATCATGGTGTTTTCATAGTCAAATCGCTATTATTCGTATTAACTATGTAAACGGTAGAACTTTCAGTTGGAAAATACAGCTCTTCATCTCCATATAATATGTCATTCTTAGCATTTTGGCTCACTTGACTTAAAAAAAAAGGATTTAAAGAAGACACGATTACTATTGGTTAAACATGTTAAATGACTTGAACACTAACTACACATTTTTGTAATTGAAGTGCTCCAATAATAAAAGCATACTGCATATTTGGTGAAATTGATCGTCTAATCATATATAATCATATATATTATAAAGTTGATCCCCCAGTATTCGAATTCATAGCCTTACTGCATCGATCATATATTCGTACAATTTTACATGCCTAAAAGTCTATGGGAAGGAACTCTCTGAATTCTTTAGATTGAGATGAGGAACCAATCCAAAATTAGATTGAAAATTTCAGTCTAATAGATTTAGAAGTTAATCTTTTTCTCAATCTAATTTTGGATCGATCCCCAACCACAATCCTATAGATTGATTTCCAATCTAAGGAATTTGTAGAGAGAAGATTTAGTATTCAACGGGTAAAGGATTTTGTGAAAATAAGATTTCATGTATATATAAAAAAAAAAAAAATTAATTGATATATCCAAAACTAGCTATATCATATATACCGGGTGTCCCAGAAAAAGAGGAACGGCGAATTTTCAGTACTTTGCCTTTAAAAAGTAGACATTTTTTCTAAATCATTGAGTAAGATATCCTCTACCGAAGGGAATGATACCAAGATCATTGAATTTGGTGAAGTAATTTTGATTCTATGCCAGTTTCTTAAAATACAGTCATTTCCAAATTCTGGCCAATCGATGAGGGTAGAATTGTGGCGGGATGGCCTTTCATAATCCACTGTTTGAGGGAAGCCCACTGATGCATGTGAATGACAATACATACCATATGAAAGGCCATCCCGCCACAATTCTGCTCTCATCTGTCGCAAAAACCACGCGAAATTTGAAAATTATTGCATTTAAAGAAACGAGCATAGAATGAAAACTACTTCACCAATTTTAACGATCTTAGTATCATTCTTTTCGGTAGAACATTCTTTACCCACTCGTGTAAAAATATTTTCTGATTTTGAAGGTAAAGTACTGAAAATCCACCGTTCCGCTTTTTCTGGGACTCCCGGTATAATTTTCTGCAACGTGAACTTTCTGACAAAGCCGAGATCATAACAAGGAAATGAAAAAAATAAAAACAAAACAAAACAAAAAACAATAAGAGATAACGAACCTGGATATTTGATAAAACCTCTGCATGTCTACTTCAGGGTGACCAGACGTCCCGAATAACAATTTTTCATGAAGGTGGGGACGAAACATATCTGAAAACCACCTAATTTCAAAATCACTTACAGTATCTATTTTCACGGTACTTTTTTTTTCTTTAAATCGCAAATACAAATAAAATCAATCCTAAATGTCATGTTCATGATCCGTTTGATTGTAGTCCCATGTTTTTATGAATGTAAATATTTTTCAACATGCGCTTGATGTGTTTGTGTACCTTCACGCATTTGTCTTGCTTGTACAAACTAGAGAAACATGTTATATTCATTTACAATCTCCTTTACAATTTTCATGTTCCCTTTCCTTTCCGCTCCTTCCTCCCCCCCCCCCCCACCCCTCGTCAGTTTGATTTCCTTTGTATTTGTTTTTTCTTAAGTAACCGGGCATGTTGGCTCAATTGATAGAGCGTCCGCCTCATGAACGGGAGGTCGTGGGTTCGATCCCCGGTCAAGTCATACTAAAGACAATGGGACCTTCTGCCTTCTAGCCAGGCGCTCGGCATATAAGAATGGAGGAGGGTAATAATAACATATTATGTTATGCAGGGCCCGCTGGAATATCAGCTGATAGCTGAAGTGGCTACATTGGGCAAATATGAGTTGTAAATATTATTATTATTATTATTATTATTATTATTATTATTATTATTATTATAATTATTATAATTATTATTATTATTATTATTATTATTATTATTATTACTATTATTGTTACTATTATTATCGTCCTTGCCCCTCTCACCTTCTTTCCCTCTCTTTCAATCTAATTAAAATCATTATTACACTGGAATCATTTTTTGTTTAATTTGAATTTATAAATAATCTTTTTATTGTACATAACTTAATGAGTTCCATGCATGCCCTTGATTTAGAAAAAAAAAGTTATCCCCTATAATTATGCGGTGTACCGCTTTGCTCCTTTGTTAAATATTTCGTTACTCTAATCTGTTTCAGATTAAGATTCAGATTCGTTTACAAAATGTCAAGTGATTCTAAAATTGGGGGAGGGGCACCAACGAAAAAGGACACTTTTTGGAAAAAAAAGGGCACATACAAAGGGTGAACAGAAGAACGAAAAATAGCGTTCTGGGTCGTTGCAAGTTTTTAGTATACCCCTACATTCAATCAAAAACACTATTAAGGATCATTTTCGATTTATATTTTCTTACTATTTACAAAATAACTACACTGCAGTTGTGGAGACTGCTCTGATTACTGGTTTAGGAGCGAGCGAAGCTAGCGAGCTTTTTGTTTTGTTTTGTTTTGTTTTGCTTTTCTGAAGACCCCCCCCCCCCCCCCCACTTACAAACTTTTTCGAGAGGGGGGAATGCGTGTACTAATATCCGCAACACACTTTTTTGAGAAGAAATTATATTCTGATTAATCAGTAAAATTTATGATAATTTGTCATAAACGACCATTCCATTTTACAATTTCTATTTGAAAATGCGATTTAAAATCAGAAAGTCGTTATATTTCTACTGTCTGGAGAAAAGGAAGGCGGCCAGCAAGGCCACGCCCATAGCAACCAAGCTAGTCCTCACTGTGGTTCCTCCATTGCAGAGATTGGAAGTACAGCAGTACGTACAACTGCCCCCATAACAGCCTCCAGCACAGGTTGTCGCACATGAACGCCGAACGGACCCCGTCGATCTATCAACTTCTTTCTGAATGGAAACAACAAAGAGCATGAAGAGCAATCATTAAAAGGCAATGCTAACTATTGATATGAGTCCTTTACATTTGCCGGTATACTTTCCTGCACTTTGAGATAAGATAAATATATACATACACACACAAAAAAATATATATGAGATCAATTGAGAGCATAATAGCGTAGCATGAATCAAAGTTCCCCAGAGTTGGTCTACCATTCTTGGAACTTTTGCAAAGGCTGAAAAAAGGCCTCCGCCAGAAATCGAATATGTATTATATTATATATATATTATCCCTACTCATTCGGGTAGAAACTTAGACAAATCACTAAAGTGCAACTTTTTATTCCACACCTTTAAATGGCATTAAATGCATGATTGCATACCAACAATGCCATCAACTGGGAGACACATACCATTCATTTTATGCTTATGAAAATTCCCTGTCCATTACCATTTGAATGATCAAAATAGGTAAAATAATTTTTGAGATATATGGAAAAATGCTTAGGGGGGACTTACTTTTTTGGTTGAGTGTATATATACATACATACATACATACACACATATGGTTTTCTAGGCTAGGTTTGGGGTATTGTTAAATACACACTGGGGGAAAAAAGTTCAATTTTGCGCCCTTCAAATGATACCACTACATGTACTAGGGGATTCTTTGAGGGTGCAACTTGGCACCATCATTATGCCATTAAGGGTGCAGTGAGCTACATTTTCACCCTTCAGGGTGCAGAGTTGTACCTTTTAGACGAAAAACTTTCTGCCCCCTTTAAGGTGCATAATTACACCTTTTTAGATGGGCATTTCCGGATGCAAACAAGTACAAAAAGGGTGCATATTTGCACCTTTGTAATATAGAGTGCAAGCCTGCACCCACAACTGTGCTGCTATTGTAGCATTTGGGTGCAAAATTGCATTTTTTTTTTCTTAGAGTGTATGCTCTCACCTGACAAAAGAGGTAAGGGTTGATACTACTGGGACAGGTATCAGATGCATCAAGAGGAATAAAAGGATCCCCACAAAGCACTCCGTCACATACATAACAATCAAGTGATAGAGTACCTTTATTCACAAATGAAACAAAACAAAATAGTACGTAAAAAATGAGGAAAAAAATTTTTAAAAAACTAATTAAAAACCCCAAGGGGGCACGACAGGCCACGTTCCCCCTCCATCATTGGCAGAATGGAAGCCTTCTAAATTTGAATCGTACTGAGCTAGTCCAGTCTGTCCTGCACCTCCCCCCCCCCCCCCCCCCCCCCCCCCTTCAGGTCAAGTGCCCCTCTAGGCCTGAATCCATCGTATCCTACTGAAACCTGTTAAGAATCTGTTTAGGATATACATATATTATTCTATTGGTAGACGTGTTTTGAATGGGCATTTAATCACAATTACCCGCTATCTACCTATGCCTCATGAATTCATTAACCATGTTAACTGCAAAGCCTTTTCAAATGAGAAGCATTTACAAAGAGACAATTTCTCTGATTATGACTAGCTGAATTTAAGGTTGCCTACCAAGGAACCAGCATAAACCAAAAAGAATGACAATATCCTAAAGCAATCCAAACCAAAGACAAAGTGAGAAAAAGGAGAGTTTTACTTTAAATGAAATTCGTAGAACTCTTTTTTTCAGGTTAAAGTTCAATCATAATGTAATTTGCCGACTGACAGACGGTTATGAAGAGCTAACAAGGCAGCTGACATATCTAGTTTTTCAGGAAAGTGAACCACATTCTGAACAAAAATGTGAAGAGAATTGTGTTCAGAGCTGCATGAACCTCGGAACCCATTAGAAAGCATGCGACATACCCTTTTATATGATATAAAATTCAGTACCGGAAAAAAAACATAATCCATTTACAGGACTTTTCCCTAGTTGGGTTTCTTTCCTACAATAGCAATCAGTAGTAGTGGTAGTAGTAGAAGTCATGAGCGTCTGGGTCAGAGGAACACGATCTATGGGTGATAACTGACTAGGGTATGTCCCTCCCCCCCCCCCCCCCCCCCAAAAAAAAAAAAAAAAAAAAAAAGCTGGAAACATATTTTTTCATTCTTTTTTTTTCTGTCAGCAAAGTTTTGGTGCATGCCCCCCTCTCATAATTTGCATAGACCCCCAAGAATTTTGAGGACATTTTCTTTCCTTTTTTTTTGTTGCTTTTTCTTGTTGCTTATCAGCAATTTTTGTGGTAAAAAAAATACTAAGACTGATTGCCGCCAATATTAGTAGTAGTAGTAGTAGTAGTAGTAGTAGTAATAGTAGAATGACGCAGAAACGTAATCGGGGCAGTTATAGCTGTAGAATCATAATAGGTGTATTGGCATATTAGGATACGAGAAAACGAATGAAAGTAGAGGATCTTACCTGCAAACAATGAGACCAACAGAAGCGAAAGTATATACGTCTTCATGGCTGAATGCTCTTCGTCAACTTCCAAAACTCTAAAAAAAAAAGGAACTGTTCGAAAAATCCATATAAGGAAAACGATGCCAACTAAAAAAGTAACTCCCCCCTAATTCAAAGTAGCATAACTTTTTAACGAAAAAGTTTTTAGCAAAATAATTTGGCAGGAGTGTTTCTTCACTTATTGACTTACTTCTGTGTGAAAATGAGATTGATCCATCAACTCATGCATGAGCGAGCAAACATTAAAGGCAAAAATGTCACTTTTCAAAAGTCACAAGAGTCATTTTGGGGCTCTGTGAAACAAACCTGTGGCGAATTTGAATTCTTCCATTGTTTAATCCAGTCATGCCTATCCCTGACACTTTTCATGTTTATCACAATTGGGTGAACACAGTTTTTTGAGAAAAATGATGTTCAGCCCTCCTAAATCTACAAAATCCATTCAGTTTGTGGAAAAAACTGGCATCAACCAACATGAGTCAGCACATTATGTGAAAATACCAGGTATTCGTTTTTCCGGCATTAAACAGTAAGTTTTCAGTATTTATTGCTTCATCGTTCGCAATTTTGTCTCTCAACCATGGCACAACCTTGAAAAACATCAACAACACTTTAAAAAACGCCAGAAATTTTTTTTTTCACAAACCCCCCAAAATGACTCTTGTGACTTTTGAAAAGTGACATTTTTGCCTTTAATGTCTGCTCACTCATGCATGACTTGACAGATCAATCTCATTTTCAAACAGAAGTCAGTCAATAAGTGTAGGAACACTCCTGCCAAATTATTTTCCTAAAAACGTCTTCGTTAAAAAGTTATGCTATTTTGAATTAGGGGGGAGTTACTTTTTTGGTTGTGTTTATTTATCTTCGTCAATGTTACCTGTATACAGCAAATGGTAGTTTCATAGGCGTAAATCTAGGGGATTCCTGGCCTACAAAACATAAAATCTACAGACAACAGGGAGACAACCAACAAGAAAAACCATGTTGGTCTCATGTCATTTGGCTCTTTTCTTCTGATGGCATTTTGTCAACATTTTGTGGGTTTAGGGGGAAAAAAATAATCAGGAGTTCATAAGACCAACAGCGTTAGATCCTTGCTTATTCCCCTTACCTATTTCTATTACATTATTCCTACCGCTCCTGTCTTAGACATGTTCCCATTTATGCATGTATATAACACAAAAGGTAAGTTCCCCCTAAAACATATCTCTGTATTTTTTTCAGTCAGGAACCTTTGATGAAATCTGAATACAGGTTCATGTAGCTACCCTTCTCGGCTACATTTCCTGTAAAATTCAGGGCAAACCCTTCAGTCACGCTTCAGTGAACACGACCTAAATTTTTCACGTTCAGATTTTTCATAGCAGACTTTGATAAAAATCTATATATTACATTGTGTAAGTTAAACCTTTTGCTCCCATTGTTAAGTGGAAGCGCATTTGAAACATGAATGGCAAACTGTCCAATTTGCAATTTTTAGTTTTGTACCTTGGAAGAGAAAAACTGGTATGTTCACTCATGCGTAAATTTTCTCTTTATGTTCACATATCAGATCAAAAGACCATTAAATTTCCTTTAATTTGATATATGATATATTGATTTTCATTAAAGTCTTCTATGAAAAATCCAAACTTGAGAAGGTGTTTACTTTTTTTTTTGGTTGAGTGTTTATATAATAAACTTAAGCTGGATCAAAGCATGATATTCGTCTCGCTTTTGCTGTATATATATATATATATATATATATATATATATGCATACGTATATACACACAAATATGTATACATATAAAGTAGTACCCCTAGCATTTTTTTCATATCTGAGAAAGTATCTTACCGATTTTGATCATTAAAACAGTAATGAAAATGGAACATTATTACGCAAAAAAAAGGAATGGTATGTGTTTGCCAATTCATGGCACTGATGGTGTGAAACTAGGAATTTTTATGACCCCCAAAATAGTTGATCCATCAATTACTGAACACTTTATCCATTGTGATGGTTATGAAAAGTAAAGCATATAGTGACATGCAATAAATGGTGCTTGAACGTTCAGAAAGATGCGTGATCCTCTTGTTATTCGTGTAGAAGCTGACACAAATCCCATTTTTTTCACTCCTTTGTCATAAAATGCATTGATTCACACCAACAATGCCATTTCATTTTTGCGTAGGAAAATTTCAATGATCCAAATTGGTGATATACTTTACATATATATATATATATATATATATATATATATATATATATATGTATATATATGCATCAATGGAAATACCCACATGGGAGTCTACCCGGGGTAGCCCCCCCCCCCCCCCCCGGGGGTAGACTAACCCCGAGTCGACTAGGGAACTTGTACATTGTACGTATGTATATTCGTAGCATTATTGTACACACGTCCAGAAACATTTGGTACTAAACATTGTAGCAGACACTAAATTAGTCTTTTGAAGCAGCTCACTTGTTATGTTTTAAAGACTGCTTTATGTGATGCAAAGAAGGTAATCGGGATGCAGCTTATACAGTGTTTAGTACCAAATGTTTCTGGACGTGTGTAGAATATAAATGCTGCTAATGTATATAAGTAAAATGTACAAGTTCCCTAGTCCCGGGTAGACTGTTATGTGGGAATTTCCATAGCTGCATATATATATATATATATATATATATATAATTTTTCCTTCTCTGAGTCTCATATTTTTTTTTTGTCTGTTTCTCGTTTGAGTTCTGTATTCGTAACATCAAATTTTTATTTTGGTCGCTGTATATTCATTCTACGTCTCTGCTACAAGAAGAAATTCTCTCTTCGAATAAGTCTTTTTGATACTGCAATAGGTCAATCATTTCATCAATATATCTTTGTCATAAAACACCAAAGTCGGCACATCTGTGAAGTATTCCATACACCGGCGTAATCCACTTTTAGAAGTTGGGGAGGGGGGGGGGATCGACTTGTTTGCCGATTTTTTTCTGTCCAACTCACACTTAAGTATAAACACACATCCTCACCCGCCCTCACCGGATCCCCTTACATACATTTTGATTTTTTGATTTTGCAAGCGAGCGAAACGAGCGAGCCAAAAAACAACCTCTAGTATGATTTTTAGTCGCATAGAAATTTTAAAATATGACTGTCGTTTATGAGAGATTATCAAAAATTTTACCAACTGATTAATTAAAATATCATTTTTTCCTTTAAAAAGTGTGGGGGGATATTTGTACACGCCACCCTCCCCCCCCCCCCGAAAAAAGTGGGGAGGGGATATATCCCCCATCCCCCGGGATTTATGCCAATGATTCCATACTAATTAATGTCTGTTATGGAATCGCTCCAAGAAATGGCAGTATTTACCATTTATGCTGTCCTTGTGCAGCTCGATGATTAATTATTTAAAAAAAAAGAGAGAACCTTACCGCTGTGTGATCCCGGGTCGTATTTAGGTTTCTAAGTAGCTTCTTTTATTCAGAGCATGCAGTGTTGCGCCGTTTTTTTTTTAAAGGCGTGTCTATAATTGTGGTGGATATTTTTAGCAGTGACACTCGATAATGCGGCTTGTTGAAAGTATAAAAGAAGTGGCCAACTATTTTCTTCTAACCCTTTAACAATAGATAGCATGGGTTCAGCCACGAACACACTGAGTCATTGAACCAGGAGTGTGGTAAGTCCTCAAACGAAAAATATATCTTGCTTTTAAAAACAAAACAGGTTTCCAGGATTAATGCCAATTCTAGCCTTGAATGAGTTCTGTATCGACACCCACTACCGCACATTCATCCTTGTATGATTCGACCAACACATGCGTCTTTTATTGTACTGGTTAGCAACGGCCTTTGCTGACAATGGGGTATTCGGAGCGTTACAGTAGGGTCCGAATAACGAGGTGAGCGAGTTATCTAAGTGGGGAATGAAAATGCTTCCTTCTCTAAAATTGTTCCATCACTGGCGTAGCCAGAAATTTTCAACTGGAAGGGGGGGGGGCATGGCGAGGAAGCGAAGCGACCGAGCGGGGGAAGAGTGTGTTGGAAGGGGGTATCCCCCTCCAATGGTTGCGAGATTTTTTTTAAAGTTCTTCCATGAAAATGGCATTTTCTTCACTCTAAAATTCGGTATTACCTCTGACACTGAATATTTGTTTGCTCTAATTTGTCCTGCTTTCCTGACCCATAAGTCTTTAATTACACATAAGCCAAATGCATTTATCTTTATAAACCTATTACTGTACATTATTTATTTTTTTCAATATTTTGTTCACAATCTAGAATTCTAGGTTTTCCTACTGCGTGAATCCTTGATTATACATTAGCCAAATACGTCCAGCCAAATACGTCCAGCCCACTCCAAATTATAAGCCTGTTACTGAATATTCTTTTGTTACAATTCATCCATCGTTTGGAATAAAGCTCATGCTAGAAAAAGTATTTCGCTGAGGTAGTTTTGGTTGATCTATGAATAATTTCAGGTTTGTTGGCAAAAGGCATCTTGGGAAATTTGCATAAGTTGTATAAACCTAAATGACTGCACGTTATGCCGCACAAGACACAGTTTGTGTAAACAAAGCGACCTTCTAATTGTGTATGCTCGCTCATACGAAACTCTACTTTAGTGTCGTTAATCTCGTTAATCCCATCTGTGCTAAAACTAAACGAAATATAGCGACGAGGGGCTGCGCTACTGACGGGGGAGGGGGTAGGGGACGCCGCCCCGTATATTTTTTTTTTAATGATAAAAACAGAGGAAGAAGAATCTGAAGAAAGAAGAGTATGCGGGAAGAGAAGGCAGGGTCTAAAAAAGATAGTTTATACAGCCATATTCGTTCATTTGAAATGTAAATTTTGTGAGTAAAAACTCACCTGTGGGCCACGGTTAAAATCAGAAATATATCCCTCCCCCTAAAAAAATACTTTGGCGCCGCCCCTGTGTGTGACACTTCTATTTAAGTAGTGTAGCACAATTTTTCACACATTGAGGTCACTGTTTTTTTTTTTTTGTTCTTGTTGTTGGTTTTTTTTTTTAAATTAAGTAAATATCAACTTAGTTATCTATAGACATTTGAAAAGTTTATCTCTCACATTAGAAATGATAGCGGTCTACTGCTTTAGTATGTTTATCTTAAAATATATATTTATTTATTGCAGTTACAGTAAATTCTTATTCGGATTACGATTACGTTATCATAAAGATACAAAGAAATATGAACGGCTGCAAATGCTACGAGTATTGGCACAACAGAAATACATAAGGTTGATAACCTTAACAGCGACACCACGCTCTACCAGCAGTATTGCTATCTAGTGGTGTCCTATTACCAAACAACTGTATTTCCATTGTGCTATGTATTTGAGGTCACTATTTTTTGGTTCTTGTTGTTGTTTTTTTTAATTACGTAAATATCAACTTAGTTATCTATATACATTTGAAAAGTTTATCTCTCACATTAGAAATGATAGCGGTCTACTGCTTTAGCATGTTTATCTTGAAATATATATATTAATTGCAGTTACAGTAAATTCTTATTCGGATTACGATTATTTTATCATAAAGATATAAAGAAATATGAACGGCTGCAAATGCTACGAGTATTGGCACAACATTAATACATAAGCTTGATAACCTTAACAGCGACACCACGCTCTACCAGCAGTATTGCTATCTAGTGGTGTCCTATTACCAAACAACTGTATTTCCATTGTGCTATGTATTACGATCATATGTTGGTAATAATGTTTCATTCATTCCTA
Source organism: Echinometra lucunter (assembly GCA_029962745.1). NCBI lineage: Eukaryota > Metazoa > Echinodermata > Echinoidea > Camarodonta > Echinometridae > Echinometra > Echinometra lucunter. Next base: position 25,443,735 of record CM057163.1, on the reverse strand, counting down.
ATCAAGCTTGGTACATATAGATCCGCGTATATGATTGCAACATTGAATGTATACACAATAAACATGGCAGTAGCAAACAGGTTTGTGGCTTTTATTAAATTCTTACGGCTGTTAAAAAAAATGAAAAGTTGCCCCCCTGGCAGTTTACTCTATATCAACGTGTAAATTCACGCTTGTAAAGTGTACTATCTATTTATTTGTCTTTTTCAGTTGGGTGGCTCCATCAGTGATTAGACACTGTTTTCCGTGGAGGCCCTACAACAAAAATACATAAAATACAATCATACTGGTATACAAACAATACTTGAACAAAACAAAAACAATTACATAGTACACTTTTGGTGGTTTTACAATGCGCCAAATCAAGGATTTGAACGAATATGACGCCAGAACAAAAGAAAAAACAAAGAACTTGATGAGGCATTTATGATATAATGTGGGAAACTGTTCCATAGTACAGCGCCTTCGTATGAAAAACCCTGTTTCCCCATCTGTGTTTTTATTTTGGGTAAAATAAGGCCTGCATTTTCTGCACTACGGGTTCATTGTAAATAATGATAAACTTTAAAGTAGAAAAATAAAAACAACATTGAAAATTCATTCAAACCAATTAAGTAATTTACTAGGATTTATCTAGCACTATCTCTTATATGTATATGGTTATATTTTGCTTTGTAATTGTTATTAAATATCACATGTTCTATTTACAACCTTGTGAATATGATATCAGTCTTCGGGCTTTTGTCATGTACTCTCTTTTACAATAAAACTGTAAATGAATTGAATTGAATCGAGTTAAATTGAACCGAATTAACTGACTGACTGACTGACCGAATGAAAAAAAAAAATGAATGAATTAGAAAGCCTTTTCTAACCTACGTTTAAGAAATACACTTATAATTGCATTAACAATTTGACAGGATTTTATGATATAAGTTGCTTAACTGGCAACAAATCTGAAATGTTCATAGACCACATAGGATCGAGAAACAATAAAACAACTTCAAAGAAAAGTACTATGATGGGTTACACTATGTAGGGTAAATATTACTGTCAAGCCGGCTTCTAGTATTAATGTTCTGAATTACTGGAATCATTATTTTTTCGCATTTTCTTTTTAGTTCAAAGTCACCTGTTTTTGTCATTATTCAAATTCATTTTATACACAGACAAAACAAAAACTAAACTGGATTAGAAAAGAAAATAATTACCATGGTTGCGACTTACCAAAGTTAGTCAGAAGAGAGAGCTACGGCTAGGTGTACGCAAAGACTTGACTCCCGTATTAATCTGTGATGTGCGCTTGATTACGCCGCATCGAATGAAAGAGGGTGCACTTTGTCGCGTCAGTCCTATATTTGGAGCGAAAATCGGCGGATGCCACACCCGTACGATCCATTGTCCCGATCCGGTCGTGGGACGGTAACAAGTAACCCAGGGTCAGCGACCTATTCTGTGATCTACTCACAGAGTACGTCATGACATTTCGAGCCATCAAACAACTTCATCAACAACAACAATAACATATTTGGTTATTAGCAGCCAAACTCACAAAACAAATGGGGGGGGGGGGGGGGTGCAAATGGTAGATCCCCATCGGTCAATTTCTTTTTCAGCCACCTGAGGCCCGTTGCATATAACTTTTGCTGGAGTTTTTTATGGCAAAATTTGAGGAAACTACGGTAAAAAAAAAAAAAAAACTCCAAAAAAAATTGTCATAGTTTTCCATTACATAAAAATTTGCCAGACTTTTTTTTTTCATCCTCACCTTACCTCCCCTAATCTCATCAAACTTGCACCCTTCCTTTTATATTCATCCTCATATACGAATAACATGTCTCAATACCCCCTCCCCCTTCAACCCCTCTCATGATCTCTCTCTCTCTCTCTCTCTCTCTCTCTCTCTCTCTCTTTCTCTCTCTAGTCTGCCCCGATCCGCTCGTGCGATGGTAACAAGTAACCCAGGGTCAGCGACCTATTCTGTGACTGTACTCACAGAGTACGTCATGACATTCCAAGCCATCAAACAACAACAGCAATATTAGCAGCTTAACTCGAAAAACAAATGGGAGGGAGGAGGGTGTACATGGTACATCCCTAACGGCCATTTTCTTTTATGAATTCTCATCATTTTTGCGTGTGTGTGTGTGTGTTATTTTTTTTTTTTTCGTCTTTTCCAGCGTCATCTTTCTTTTCTCGTCATTTCCCTGTCCCTTCTCACATTACCTCCCGTAATCTCATCAAGTTTGCTCCCTTCTTTTTACATATACCCTCCCTCCTCCCTCCTCCACCGCTCTCATGCTCCCTCCCTCTCTCTCTCTTTCTACTATGCAGGTTTAATACCACAGCGTTGCATGTTGTATTCTAGGTGACTCACAGTAGTCTTTTAGTTGGTTAAAGTGATCTTTTGTGCAATATTCATGCCTCATATGACACAATGAAAGAGTTCTTTTTAAAAATTATTTCAATAAGTTTACAGTCTAGAAATCAGAATGAATATACATGTACTAGTAGATAACAAGCATAGATCAGTCAGTATTACAGTACTGCAGACATTACAGCATGTCATGATTCTTTAGTAATACTAATACTAATATGGATACATTCACACATTCACCAACTTCCGTGATTGCAGCCACATCAGATGGCCTGTTCATGTTATTACTGCTCTTCCTGCGGAAAGATGTAGACCCACGATGTAAACACCGAACGAGAAAATCACAAGTAAAATTTGCTCCATTTTCTCATTCCACATTATTTGTTTACCATCCCGCAAGCTTCCTGTTATGCTCTACTCAGCCCCATTTCTTTTCCCAAAGCTTGCACAACCCATAGAGACTGGGAAATACCTTCCCCCTTTTTTTTTTTTTTTGTTTTTTTTTTGTTTTAAAGAAGGCTTACGCCTCTGCCATGCAGTTAAAAAAAATCAACAAAGCGACGGATTCATTGTAAATAATTGAAAGAAAAGAAAAGTAGGACTTTATATCACAAAATATTGTTACTATAATATGCTCTTTCACTGAAATAGAAATTCCTTTCCTTGAGTCGTCTTTGCTACACGACTTAGCATGCATGTTCTCACTCTACAGTGGAGAAGATTTATTTACTCTTTGTGAGCCATCCACTGGTTTCCCCTCTGTCATACTGTATTGCTGATAGGAGAGATACGCCAATGCCATACTAGTAATTAAAGTGTTTGAAGTTCAGAGTGTACATTTAATACAATGCTTTCAAAAGTATATCCAACTTTTATAGCTTCCAATTAAAATTACAAATCTATCTGACCTTAAAAACTATTTCACATCACAATAAAGAGTAACGAATATTCCAGCTTATGATCCCTTATTATTAATTGTGCAGTCATGGATGGCTTTGCAGCAGGCTTTTTAATACTTGTACAAAAGTTGGGCAAAAGCAATGACTATGACTCAGTTTATAAGCCTCAATGCATATTTTGTTATTTCAGTCTGAAAGCTATATAAGAGTTATTCAATTTGATCTTTTGCACTTCGGTGGAAAACATTCCAGTGTCATCTCACTCTAAGCAAGCAAAATCTATGATAGTCCATTAATTTGTTATGATAACACAATCTGACATTCATCAGCTTCCCTTGTTTTAAAATAGCGATTCTTTTATCTAATCATTCAAAGTGCACAAAGTTTATTTTTGATGTGATCTTTTCATGGACGTTCTGGTATCTGTTACATTGATAATAATATTATCAAGCCGTGCATCCTCCCCGCATTAGTTTTATTATTCTTTTTTTTTGTTAGGTTAGGAGCGATTTGAGTCATTTTGATATTTGAAAGTGAAATTGTCCAACTAATGAGCAGCATTTTTTAGATACTGTGATATAAGAAATTATCAGACGGTTTGACAGCAATGAAGATTATCCTGTAGAATAATTCAAGGTCCTGTAAAAGTTCAGGCAAAGTGGATCACTTCAAACAATCAAACACCGAAAACCGAAATCAGGATTTAGCTTTCAAAAGGATTTGAGACTAGGAGTACACATGCATGTACCTTGACCCATATTCATTCAAACTGGAACAACAGGATTTCGAAAATACTTTTTGAACAGCCTACTGCTCATTCATTCGTGGCTGCATAGTTTCAGACGATGAATAATTCATCAGAATATGATGAATAAAGCATCATTAAACAGATTGGGAATTATTCTTAACCGTAAATTGAATACCATGCCGAGATATATTAGATCTTGTTTAAAACTGGAAGTTGTCGAAGTTGGGTATACCTGTCTACGCACTGTACAAGGTGCCTAAAGGGTTTCCATGTAGATAATCAAGCGTGTAAATGTATATCAGTTTGCAAAGCAGCTATAGTGTTACTCTTATACGAATAGTGCAGTGGGATCTTTAACATGCAAAGGTGGCGACTATCCTTTACACGGGACCTCCATTTAACGTCCTATCCGAGTGACGGAGTGTTTTTCACAGTAGCATAGCCTGCGTCTATGAAACAGGGGAGGGGCAGGATAACACACAACGTAGGCTTGAGTCATCCGCCTTGGCTGGACTCGAACCCACGGTCTTTTGGTTCGAAAGGCAGACGCTTTACTGACTGAGCCAACTCGCTCCCTTTGTGCTGCCTCGAACTGCACGAATCTCTTCTGAAAAAAAAAATGAAAGAGACCAGAGCCGTTGCCAGGGAGAAATGTTATATGGGGGGGGGGGGGGGGGGGGGGATGGGTGCATTTTCTGAAACAAATACGCAAAAATCCCGAATATGTAAGCCTTGTATTAACTTTCTTTTCTATTCTAATACTAGTTCAAGGTACAACCTTGTATCGATGTTTTCACAACCGACTAGTCCTTGGTTATTGTTGCTGAATTTGTGTTTTTCTCTTTCGTAAAATGGGATAGGCATTGTAATCTACAGGGAGATGAATTTCTCTGTCAGTGGAACAAAACTGGTTCTGAATACAGGAAAATGTGTTGAATTCACTGGGAAGCGAAACATGCTTGATCATGAAAGATTTAAGCACCAAGTGGAGTAAACACTCCTTGGTTGGTTTTCTCACCATGTTAATCGTTTGCCTTTTTTCAGACTATACAAAATAATAATATCTACATATATTACTAATTAGTTAACTTTTGCATCACCCGATTTGCATGAGCCAAATAAATTATCCATTAAAAATATTCTGATTTGCTATTGTTCCCATTATTGTTATTATCATTATTACCATTTTGTTTTTATTATTTGAATTAATATTATCATCATCAGCGTTCTGACCATAGTTATCATCAATATAATTTTTTCATCATTATCCTTATCATCCAGGGGCGTTGCAAGGACGGCAAGATGACCCTACAGGTGAATTTAGGTATTTGCGTTTTAAATGAACAAATATGGCTATTATATTTTTACATGACCCTGCCCTCTCTAGCCCATACTCTTCCCTCTTCTTAGTTTATCACTTGAAAATCCATGGGGCGGCCGCCCCTGCCGCCTGGAGCACCGCCGCTGTTATCATCATCAACATCCTAACATCATCTTTGTCGAAAAGTCCGTCGGTTTCATGGAACTGTTTAAACTCTCACCAGTGAGTATACGAGACGTGCCTTTAATGTCGATCACCCTGACCCTCTGCGGGGGTGCGCCCCCCCCCCCCAACCGCATATCAAATGTACTTGTATATTTTCAAGTGCAAGAGTACTGAAGGAGTTAAGTAGGCATAGTGCAGAAAATTCATACATTTTGCATATAGTTTGTTATTTTCAATATGGGATTTCCCAAAGCCTTCAGATGTGATAAAATAATTTAATGACAATATAGGCATGATAGGTTTTTGTATATTAAAAACCCTCAGTCTGTCATACCTGGCAATCCGGTATTGTTACTTTTGTATAGCCGGTGTGTTACTTCGCTGTATCATTTGACCCTGTATTGATTTTTTGCCGAGAGGTTCTATTTTTATTGTTCGCATCTTGAATGACTTCAAGCACATTACTTGGAAGGTACAAGAGCTGGTATCGATTAGCGTTGTAAACATGCACTCTTTAATAATGAAAAGGCACTGTCTCAATGTTAGAGAAGGAATTGAACGCTGTGGAAATTCATTATTGGGGATCAACTCCTCCGGATGGCAGATTATACCCGAGTCCCCTCCCAAATAATGGTTTAATTACTATAGGCTTATGTCGAAAGGGTGCGTGCGCGGAGCGGGATGGGAGCGGGGAGGGAACGGGGATGGCCGCACCCTTTCGAGAGAAGCCCCCCCCCCCAGTTGTCTCGAAAGGGTGGGTTGCGTGTGGGGAGTGAAATTAACGCACCCATTCGTGGAAACCGGGGGGGGCTTGTCTCGAAAGGGTGTGTTGAGTAGTCTGATGTTCCAGCCGTTTTTTGTTAATGTAAGGGGAAAAAAAAGAAGAAGAAAAAAAGGTCCAAGGCAGGCGCGGATCCGGGGGGGGGGGGGGGCGAGCGGGCCTTTGCCCCCCGACCCAAAATTTTTGCTTTCAGCCCATTTTTGACCATTTTGGGTACCTCGGCCCCCTAAAAAAGAAAGCCCCCCCCCCCCAAAAAAAAAAAAAAAAAAAAGAAGGAACGCCGAAATGGGAAATGTAATATACAACCTTTTTTTTTTTTTTTTTTTTTTTTTTTTGCTTGTCGCGAAATTTTGGACCTGTAATAGGATAATAGGATACGCCTACTCCCCTAGCACAGTTTTTACGACACACGCAAAAAAAAAAAAAAAAAATTATGCACCCCCCCCCTGCTAGTTCACTGCCGGAATGTAATGTACAACCTTTTTTTTTTTTTTAGTCGCTAGATTACAAAAAAAAAAATCTTCCATGGCCATGGCCCCCCCCCCCCCCCCAGTCATCAAATCCTGGATCCGCGGCTGGTCAAAGGATCCCCAAAATATACACGTGGGAAAGAGTTCCCCTTTTTCTGTCTGCTAGAATATTATGGTGTGATGCATAAAACGGGAGAAATGTATGCCCCCCCCCCCCCCCAAGAAAAGTGAATAAGCATTTTGTTTATGAGTATTCTTACACTCAAGAACGCAGAAGCAATCTTCTGCACCCGCACACACACACACACAACTTGTTGTCTAATTTGTTTGTGATTGCTTGAAGTGCACAATGTTGTTGTCCCTCCCTCCATGGTGAATTCAAATAAACTGGAAATATGACTTTCTATTCTGCCTCATCTGTCCTTTGGAAATGCGCATTCCATCATGAAGTCAGCCTCATGCACATCTTTAATTTGAGACAGTAAGAAACTTAAGGAAGATATTTGCAAGTGAGGGTGTGTGCGTATGTGTGTGTGTGTGCGGCTTCATAAGATCGCTTTTGCGTTCTTGAGTCCCGGTCTTGAGTGTAAGAATACTCATAACAAAATGCCTATTCCTTTTTTTTTTTCTTTTTCTTTGGGGGTGGGGGGAGTGGGGCATACATTTCTCCCGTTTTATGCATCCCACCATAATATTCTAGCAGACAGAAAAGGGGAATTCTTTCCCTCCTATATATTTTGGGGATCGTTGGACACCGCCCCCCGCCCCCATCGGGTGATAGCCAACCGCCTGTCTCCTTTCCTACTTTTTTCTTCTTTTATTTTTTTTTTTTTTACTTACATTAACAAAAAAACGGCTGGTACATCAGACTACTCAACACACCCATTCGAGACAAGCCCCCCCGGTTTCCACGAATGGGTGCGTTAATTTCACTCCCCACACGCAACCCACCCTTTCGAGACAACCGGGGGGGCTTCTCTCGAAAGGGTGCGGCCATCCCCGTTCCCTCCCCGCTCCCATCCCGCTCCGCGCACGCACCCTTTCGACATAAGCCATTACTATATACATTTTTGTAGTGGTTTCCTCTGTTGTGAGCTATAAGAGGGAAGGAGTGTCTCAATGATAAATCTCAGTTTTCCTTCCTATACTTAGACTGACGCCAAATACCTACTTATACTAATAATATTAATCACTCATCATCCAAAAAAAAAAAAGATAATAAAAATGACAAGAATGGTGTTGATGATGATAATGATACAAAAATAATAGGAAGAAAAAGAAGAATAAAAAGAAGAAGAAGGAGAAGAAGAAGAAGAAGAAGAAGAAGAAGAAGAAGAAGAAGAAGAATTGCATTCCGCTTACTGAGAAACTTGGTGTAGGATTAGTCAAACTGTTATCTCGGAAAGAGCGTAGGTTTGCTTTTCAGTCCACTTGAAAAAAAAGGATTTTTTTGGTTTTTTCTGAAAGAAGAAAAGTTAGTTGTCTTCAGCATGTTCAGTGGTGAAAGTGCTTCTGTGTCTCTCTGGTCTATTCACTCCATAGAGTCACAAAGTGTTTATCCGTATTTTTTTGGTACGCGCGATATGAAAGTGTGTTACACCCTATGTTTACATTTAACATTTATTTTTCTTTCTGGTAGAGATATATATATCCTTTTCTTTCTATAGAGTTAAATTGTTTCAGATGTGGAATATAAAGCAAATACGCATCGTTTGGTTTCAGGCGATGAGACAAGCTATCACTTCCTCGTTGATCTGAATGTATAGCCTATGCTATCTTTCCGAAGCGAAGCTGATGGAAGATAACTACATCCAGATCGCTTTGAAAGTGATAGTTTGTCCCATCACCTTCACCATTGATTATTTGCTTAATATACAACAATAATAACAACAACAAGAGGAATAATAACAACAAAATAGTAATAATTACTACCACTACTACTAATAATAATTATGATAATAACATAGCTTCAAAATACTAAAGTGATCCCTGATATTTCTCCCACCCCAGCAAAGGCAAAAGGTTCAATTTGCACCCTTCAAAATAACACCAGGCGTTATTTTATGGTACAACTTTGCACATAGATGCATTATGCGCCATTAAGGCTCCAGTGAGCTACTTTTTGCACCCTTAGGGATGCGGAGTTCTATATGTATACCTTTTAGGGAAGGTGAAAATTCGCACCCTTTTGGATGCAAAATATTTCTGCACCCTTTAAAATGTTTAAGGTGCATGCTAATTGCACCTTTAAGCGAGCAGATGGGCATTTCCGGGAGCAAACAAGTACAAAAGGGTGCATCTTTGTACTGTTTCATGCAGGGAGCAAGACTGTACTTCAAAAGTTGCTGCCATTGTTGCATTAGGGGTGCAAAAATGCACTGGGTTTTTTTTTTTTTTTGTTAGAGTGCGCAGTATCCCCCCCCCCCCCCCCCCCCATCATCATGATGACACACCTACTGCATTCATCAGACACTAGAGCTGGAAATTGCACGACACATGCTTTGAGGACAATTGCTCAAACTGAACTTGGTCAAAGAATTACATTTAATCTTTCAGCAACTGTGCATAATGTCAAGGCATGTAATCAAGATCTAGGGGGTGTTTCACAAAGGCTAAGATTGACTAAAATCGCACTTAACTATGGTTGACCATTCATGCCACTGTTTTCTTTCACTGTGGATTTCTCTAAGGATTTGCAAATCATGGTCAGAATTGCAGAATTGACATTATTTTTATAGTTAATTGATGAAGAAAATAACAAATGTAAATTCTTCAAATTTGTGACAATTATTTGCTCATCCCTTGAGGGACCGATGGTGAAAAATAAAACAGTGGCATGAATGGCCCGCCACAGTTAAGAGCGATTTGAGTCAGTCTTAGTCTTTGTGAAACACCCCCCCCCCCCCCTAGTCTACAATTCATAAACATGTATTTTCGTTACATTTGCATTATTTCAACTACTATCTTTTATCAACTAATGGTATCACACTTATTTAGCAAGTAAACAGGAGTTGAAACCCCTGCGTTTTTTTTTTAAATATACCATCTAGGAGACGCCCCCCCCCCTTCATAAGAATGATATTTTTTTTTTTACATGAGCCAATCATAGGTAAATTGGGTAGAGAAATAAAGTGAAATCTCAACGTTAGAAAGCAATTCGGTGAATTTCAAAAGACCAATCATGAATACGTTAATCTATGTAAAGATATCGACAATAGATGGCGTAAGAGCATATTTCTTTAAGAAAAAAATTGATCGAATTCAAATGAATCTTCTGTGTGGAGACAGCTCCTTACTAAAGAGCTTCGTCCATTCTCTGGAACCACTTCCTTCTCATATGAGACAACAGGACTCACAGAACAATTCAAAACACCACTGAAAGCATGTTTATCTCAGATCTGCGTGCCAGTATCTATACATTGTCTGACGAACTATATTTATTTAACAATCACATTTTTTATGTCGCTCCATGAACAAAATTTTCGAATTATTATTATCATTATTATTATCATCATTATTATTATTATCATTATCAATATTATTATTATCATCATTATTATTATTGTAAATTGTCAGCTGTATCAAAACAATCTCATTTCGGTTGCCCACTCTGCTTCTCATTAAAAAACGTTGTTTGAATGTAAACAATCATTGCCCAGTGCCCCCCTTTTTTTTACAAAGTGGGGGCAACATTATAATCCATTATGGCTAAATGATTATTTTACATGACTCGATACTCGTGTTTGCATTTAACTAGGCACCCCTCTCCCTAGCAAAGGGTACCAGTGCCTCCACGTGGTTTCGAACTGGGGTACGCCCAGTTACGAGACTACTGTTCTCTTGAGTCATAGTTCCTCCTCTATTATTCGCAAAATGAAATGATTTATTCACGTCAAATGGATTACGAGCAGAAAGCCTCACTATTGTCTAGAGAAGATGAATGCTGCCACCAGGGCCACGATCAAAGCAATGAAGTTGGTTGCCAAGGTAGTTCCTCCATTGCAGAGATTGGACTCGCAACAGTATGTACAGGTGGTATCAGTACAGCTTGGTACGCATGTATTCAGAGTACCACAACTTCGTGTCACTAAAGTACCAGTTACCGTTTTCTGAAACAGTTGAAGAAATGTGAGTATTTCATGTGAAGACAATGAAAGTACCGTATCACTTTGATAACTCTTGTTAATCATTAAAAATCATAACATTTACGAATAAATGATTAACCAGGTACAGATTTCGGTTAACATTAGTTAAGCAAAATTTGGATCAATGGGTTAGGAAATATGTAGAGGTAGTAAGAGTACAGCCTGATGCATGCAATCAGGGTATCAAAACTGTTAATACTAAAAGAGCAGTTACCGGGTTTGGGGGGTTTGTTTGTTTGTTTGTTTGTTTGTTTTTTATTTAATGAATAAATGATAAAGCATAAAGCCAGAGCGAACTGGCACCCTTGTATGGGATTTTGAAATAGCGCCCTCTCAGTCCTAAACTACTGATTTTATCCCTTTTTTGCTCCCAGCATGCTCTATTCTGATCAATCAGAGCTTTATTTTTGAGTAACATCTGTTAAAATGTATTTGTATTCATACTAAGGAAATTCAAAAGAAGCCACAAAGGATATAATGTTTCTAAGAGTCTCTGGTTTTGAGAAGCCGTAAATAGGCGTTGTTGTAAATACATCATAATGGGGTTGACAAGAAATTTCAAATGAAGAAGAAGAGGAGGAGAATATCTTATCATCTAGAAAATATATTCATTAAAAATCTCGGCCACCAGTCACTGAGGATGTAGGGAGATAGCTACAGAAATAGCGCATTAAGCAGGTGGTATCAAACTGAGGCACTCGGATTGTCACTGTTGAAAAACTCAAGTGAAATCGACAACGAATTAACGAAAACTGAAAATTTGTAAAACCTTTGGCTAGTTGGATCTGCTTTCACTGAAATCCCAGCTCATCTCCAAATTAGTACGCTGGGCCTTATTTATTTCCTATTTTTTCATTTATTCTTTATCCTTCAATTTTCCGTTATCTTAGCGTTCCATCGTTCTCACCTTGCAGTAATTATTTGGCAGCGTTGACGAACGGATACAGGTCGTTGAAATTCCAGTCGGATCAAAAGGATCCTCGCAGCCTTCACCTTGACAATTGTAGCATGTAATGGCAAAGACAGCTGAAATTTATGAATAAGAAAGGGAAAATGGATTTTAAAAAATTTTGCGTTTGAAGATCTGTGGACATTTTTTGCTGTTGACGTTGTTATGTTATATGTCGAATGATAATTCCCATGCGATTTTCAAGGTTGCATATGCATGAAAGATTCATAACATGCATAAGCAGCAGACCCTTCTAAATTATTACAATAACGCTGCCTATATGCTTACGAAAGATTATGTGAAAATTAAAACAAAATCGCATTGTCTACGTATATATAAAGAAGGAGTGTTACAGAAAGTCTTAATCGTATACCTTCTGAGGAATATGTAAGATAAAACAAGTGCGAAAAGGAGTTTTTTTTTTTTTTTTGCGACAATGTAATTTGTGGAACAATTTTCTGAAACACGCCACCTTTTTCACAGTTTAGCTCTTCGAAATATATGACACTCTAATAGGAAGGGCACTGTCATGTCGATGTCACCGTCTAATTGGCGGATTCGGAAACACGGGGCAGTCAGATATATCGCTGGACACACGCATGACCACCCTAACGCATGGAAAGGGTACTTTTTGCCGATTAAGGCGCCTCACACGCGTGACGCGTTTAGTGTGCCAAAAAGCAAAAATCAGAAAATGGGTTTGTTTTTCAATGTTTGTATATATTTAAGTTTACGTGTTTTCATATGTAGATGGTTGAATAAAGGAATAAATGAAATGAAATGTTTTAACGTGCACTGTTAGAACGGTTGTTTAAAAATCATTAGGTTGCTTAAAATACGAACCTTCCAAATGCTGCTTATAAATCCCTGAAATGATGTATTTACAACATCGCCAACTTGCAGCTACTCACATCCAGAGACTGTCTTAGAAACATTACGCCCTTCTTGGTTCTAGTGAACTGCCCTTGTCTGAATAATAAACATTTTTACAGATGTGTTTCAAAAATGAAGCTCGCGTTGATTAGAGTACCTACATAAAGAGAGTAGCGACATAGACGTCCTACTTCTTGGGAAACAAAATGACGTTCAAATTCTTTCTATTTTGAACACCCGTTTTCTTATCGGAATTGAATAGAAATGTTGCGTAACAGGGAAACAAAATGGCGTTCAAATCTTGGGTTGTCGCTACTCTCTTTATGTAGGTACTCTAGCGTTGATTAGAATGGTGCATGCTGGGAGAAAAAAACCGGGACAGCATCAGTTGTTCAGGACTGAGATGGCGCTATTTCGAAATCTCATACTAGGGCACAAGTTCCCTCTGGCTTTAAACAACCTGATTTTCAAATAACAGTGTGCGTTTTGGGCATATTTTCCCCATCCTTAGTATGGACTTTGTGTTGCCTCGTATTACACGAATCTCTTCTGAAAAAGAATGGGGTGAAATAGAGGTCTTGTTTGGGGTGTTTTTGATGGTGTTTATTACGTTAAGGGTGTAAATCCTAGAAGAGGTTCGGAAAAAAATAGAAAAGGGGTAGATTTTTACCATCGTTTAGGGTGATTTTTAGGAAACGTGCGGTCACGCTTGTGTTCAGAAATACATACTGACAGGCTTCCCCAGGATTTCCCCCATTTTGTTTGTTGAATGAATATAAAACCAAGTGTTTACCCGTGATCACAGATGTTAGGAGAGCTGCAACGAAGATCCACTTCATGGCTTGGCTTAGTAATTTCGTAGAACCGGGTGTTTATTGCTGGAAGAGAAGTAGCATTGCATTATTAATACTCACATAAACTGTTACTACCTCTCACAGAATTTACACCCACGTAGGGAACTCCCATTCCCCTCCCCCGAAGCAAAAAAACAAAACAAAACAAAACAAAACAAAACAAAACAAAACAAAACAAAAACAAAAACTAAACTACACACATACAAGTGTGCATCCGCACTCACACCCACAAAAGGATTACAGAAACTTAAATGTGTTGGCAAGTAAGATTTTATTTACTCCAACCGCTAATTTCTCATGATCATGAAGTCACATAGCTACATAGCTACATCATACCTATTTGCTTTTTCGATTAGTACAACGAAGTTTCATTGAAAGCTGTAAACACACATATCCGTCACAAAGTCAGGGTTCAGTGTTTATATTGTACTGGGTTTCGTATTCATATTGTGGATCTATTGTGTGATCACGTTCACTCACCTGCATCGCGTGATCGACGATGATTGAATGTATTATGGTGCAGTCACCGAGCACACGTTGAAACAGAGGCACAGAACCCACTAAGGAACGAATGACAACACACCGTTTTAATCACAATTGTCAGAGTATCAGCCTAGCCACAGCTTGTTGCAAATATATAAATGATTCATCAAGTGCCACACATAAACCAGGATTTGGTGAACTCTGTTTCATTTAAGCACAACGTGGAGCATATTTTTTCTTACATGCTTGCTTAACATTTTTTGATAGCATGGTTAATACATCACAGCAACATCTCAGATTATCATTGTTTTCAATATCCTGTCTTCCCCGATCTTTCCTTAACATATTACACAAACACCCTTGGATGACTATCATATATTAATATTACAAACTTTTCCTTTCAGATAGGATTCTTAATATTTTTTTTTCCTCAAACTGATTTTGGTTCTATCATTATACATTTGGTCCGTATACATGTATTTTGTTTTGCTTCTTTATGTTTTTGTTACCATTATGTTGATTTGTTTTACATGTATTGTATATCATCTTGTATTGTTTTATGTTTCATTTGTGTTTTTTGTGTGCAGGGCACTAAAGGACAACAGTGTCTAATCACTGAATAGGCGCACCTGGGTAAACAAGACGAATAAAATGAAATAAAATAAAGTAAAATAAAGTAAAAATAAAAATAAAGCAACGTGCTCCGTAATGTTGACTGCAAGCTGGCCATACTCACAGCAGAGATAATAAAGGTGAAAAACAAATCAGTCTAGAAAATGCAATTTTATCTCCTCAGTGTCTGCCAGCGAAACGACAATATTGATATCTTAGGCACCCATATGCCAAACTATACTTATTTATTTATTTATTTATTCATTTTGTTTTATTAATTTTATACTGCAGGGTTGGCCTGTTCAGTTTTGTAAAACTGTTTTCCAAAGGCCCACTGAAGTAATAACAAACATCATCCTATATGAAAATACAAAATACATAACAGTTATAGGTAACATTGTAAACTACAAACATGGAGAGTGGATTAATGGTATTGTAAACAAGTAGATACATGGACATATATTATAAGCTCTACCAGTAAAGTGATGTTATGGATAACATTTTGCTTTAATAAATGAAATAAAGAGAAGTGATGCGACCCAACTAAAAATATCAAGAGGGATAGATTCATGACCTTCCCCTTTTGCTGGAAATAATCATGGGGCTGCGAAGATTAACTGATATGCAGTGATCAGAGAAGTATTTTCTCTTTCTCTAGCATGTTCATTAATCTACTCCGGACTAATCTCACATCAGGTTATTCACCTACCTTGCTAATGCACAGGAGGCTACCGTGAATAACCTTGTAAATGCGTGAGGCGTGTATCCTAGTAGTCGGCTTGAAATTTTATTAATCTAGAAAAGTCTTTCCAATGACGTGTTTTGATTTTGATTTTGTTTCTTTCTTTTTTTTAATCCTGAGTGGTCTATGAATATATTCACCTTTGCTGCGAAACAAGCATCATTAATCAAATTTGCAGGAAATTACTACGCATTATGCCGCACAAGATGCGCAGACCTGCAGAGCTGTGTAAATTGATCTACGTACTATTTCCGATAGTGTTCTTCATGAGGTACAGTAATGTACGATACTTGAAAAGTATGAAGACGTCATATAGCTAAGTATCCTTTTTTAGCTGTACGTACATTTTTCAATCTTTTGTAGGCCTACGAAAATAAAGGAAATTGCAACCTTGTAATTAAAAAAAAAAAAAACATTTTTAGGGCTTTTTGTCTTGTAGTAAGACGGATGGAGAAGGTCTACTCCGATTAATGTGTTTATGGATAAGTGTGTGTGGGTGTGTGTGTGTGTTTATACTTAATATATATTTCATATTTACTATACTACAGCTATATCTCTTTTTTTTCTATTTTAATCACACGATTATAAAGAAACGAATAAGAAATGCAGGTGAAAGGTTTGAAAAAAATGTATAAAGCTTGATCCATACAAGATATAAATAGAGGGATATGATTGCAGTATTCAATGTACACATCATAAATTAAAATGGGCAATCGAAGTATCGAACTGGAAACGGGCTTGTGTTTAACTTCACATTGATTCAATCCCTACAATGCCCATGGCTCAAACTAACTGGAAATTTGCCCTCCCCAAAGAGAATAGAATATGAGTAGATATAGTCCTATCAAATGATGCCAGCCTCTTTGCTTATACGATTTTATACCGGTGCAGTGGAAGGAGACCCTCCTGACTTTACGAGGAGAAAAACACTATCAGAGCATATGCACCATTTTTTGCGTAGATTATTAACAATTTCAGCGTAATACTATAATTGAAGTTGTCATGCTCTGCAAAATATTCGGCAGTATATTTTATGCAAATTACCCTACGTTGCCTTTCTGTAACAAAGCTGAGAATGTTCATAGCCCACCAAGGATCACGAAGCAACAAAGAACCTTCAACGGAATAAATTTTTGAAGGTCACACACTGTAGGATAACACTTAACTTTCAAGCCGATTAGTAATTACTTCAAGAATAAATGAAAGTAATAACGCTTACCGATTTTTGGGAAGAAGGTGAATAAAAAGCCAGGTTGACTTTAATCCATACATAACCATACCGTGTTCACTCATTTACTGTATGTCGCGATAGCATTCTAGCTCGATAGATTATACTGCAATGACTAAGCATGGCGAAGGGAGCTCCCCATCACTCTAAGCCGATACACAGGATTAGAGGTGCGTGTGTGGCAATGTGTGCGTTGACGCATGACTGGTTCTTTTGTGAACTTGTAGCATATCAACAAACATATCTAGCAAGAGCAGTGATGGCTAATTATCGTCTCAGATTCCACTAAAGTGGAGAAGCACAGGCACGCCGGAAGGGTCCCCCTTTTTTTTGGGGGGGGGGGGGGCAAACACTCTGGGGGGCCCACCCCAAAGCTTTATGGGGGCCCACCTCAAATGCTTACTACACCAACATACAACGTTCCCTATATACACCTCTAACCCTTATACATATTCATTTATATATAAGAAGTTTAGATTTTTTGGAATTAAGACAATCCTGGTATCAAAAACCGTTTCCCATCTTCCCTCATCATTAGTACTGAAACATGATTATTTGTTCACCGTTTCTAGCATGCTAGGATGGTGTGAGAGACTCAGGAGACCAGGCATTGCAATGGGAGGGTTATGAATGGCATACTGGTAAATTTGGCGATGGGGCCGACACCCTTTGCCCGAAAATTAGCTATTCAGTTTCACAACTTGGTCCGCGCGAGCGTAGCTAGCGCGCAATTTTTTTTACAATGTTGGTGGTGAAAATGTACAGAAATTTCATATTCCGGCATTGCCCCCCACAACAAATAATCAAATCAAATCAAATCAAATCAAATTTTATTGATATTCAATCCACAATTTTGGATTATCATCAATATGAACAATGCAAAACAAACAAAGGATATACATAATCATATACATAATTGATGCAAAACAAACAAAGGATATACATAATCATATACATAATTGAGGCAAAGTATACATATTCGGCAAACTCAATGAATAAGTGGAACCAAAATTAAACAAAAACAACCCCCCCCCCAAAAAAAGTGTAAAAGTGTACAAAAATAATATAATCGTGGTGTATTTTCTGTAACTGCCAGACATAATATATATACATAAACACGTGCGGCTCCTGCCGTATTCCTCCCTTAGTTCTGAAAAAAAAAAATTAAAAAGTCTAAATATTATGGTCCAACCTGCTCAATCTTTCCCTATACATATTACTAATGGAGGATACACATATTTTTGTTATATCATAGTCGTTAGATTTTAGTAAATATATGAATTTTTCGTGTTCGTTTTTATCCTTAAAGGTGGGCACTACATTGTTTATATTTTGGAATAGGGTTTCTCTTTCTTGTTTAAGGTATGGGCAGCACATAATAAAATGAAATTCTGTTTCTACATCTATGTGGCACATGGGACATAAGCGTTTATTTATTTCCAAGTTTTTGTGTCTTCCCTGTTCTATCATTAATTTACTGTTACTAATTCGTATTTTCATAAAGTCTTTAATGTGTGATTTATTTACATCTAATAACAAATATTTTTCAAAGTCGTATGTATGTTTTAGGTCCTTATAGGTTCTAAGTTTGCTACAATACACCTCACTGTTTTCATCTAGAGTTCTCTTCCAATGTCTGATATATCTTTCTTGGAGTTTGTTGCCAATAGATTTTATGAGCTGTCGTTTCGAGAATGTATTTTGATTGACCCATACATGATGAAAACCGATATCTTTCAAAATACTTCTAGCTGTTGGCAAAACCCATTCTTAATCAACATGTTTGCGTTGTATGCAATATTGATTAGACTGTTAGCATTTGAATTTATGATATGTATCCAGAAGCCAATCATTAATTTCAAACTTGAGATGTATAAAGGGTAACGTCCTAATTCCGATAGAACAGCACTGTTAACTGCTCCTCTGTTCAGCTCGAGCATATTCTTTAAATACTTTACATGCATTTTTTCAGGTGTGACAGAGTTGTATCTTTTTTCCATATCCCCTTTTAGAATCTTGATGATATCCATTATCCAAACTTCAGAACAATATAAAGCAATTGGTTTGATACAGCTATCAAATAGCTTCAAATTAGGTAGGACCAATAGACGTTCACTTGCTAATGTGCTTCTTAGTGAAAACATTGCTTTTTTGGCTTTAATCGTCAAGTTATTAACTGCATGGGAAAAGGTTCCCGAGGGTTTGAATAAAAGTCCCAAATATTTGTACTCTGGAGCTATCGTAACGAGATTATTACCTATAAAGAACTTTTCTTTATGGATTAATCTACCCGATTTATTAAAAACCATAACATTCGTTTTCTTAATATTTACTTGTAGATTCCAATATTTACAATATTTATCAAGTTTATTTAGGGAAGACTGGAGACCGTCTGGTGATTCGGATATTAGCACCAGGTCGTCAGCGTATAGTAAACATGATATTTTCTTTTCCCCGAGCAATGCTGGTTGGCAGTTATCACCAAATTCATTTACCAAACCAAAACATTAACAAATACGAGCCCCCTTATGACAATATATCAGGATACTGAGGAGGGGGGGGGGGGCAAAATAACCCCCCCCCCCCGAATAAAGCAAGCATCTGCCCATTTTTTTCATAGATATACAAAATTTACAAATACTGAAAAAAAAACGTTGCTTCTAATCACAATACGAGGGAGCGTATCGATCGAGTAAGAAAATTGTGATTTTTTACTGCTGTAAGTTTGCATTTTAGAGCACTAATCATGTCAATATGCTAATTTTACATTCTTGTATATGATTTTTAAAAAATCTGTTTTTTTTTTCTTCCGGGGGGCCCGGGGTGGGGGGGCAAAATCAATTTTGCCCCCCCCCCCCTGCCCCCCCCCCCCGCTTCCGGCGCCTATGGTTTTATTTGCTGCATGGTCTTAGTATTATGCTGGTTTCGCAATATTCAAGAACGACCCATGACGAGTCTAAATATGATCGATGATATGAATTATTTGTTCATCCTGTCATTGAGTGCATGCATTCACACTGCATTCTTTCTCTCTTTCTCTCTCTCTCTCCCTCTCTCCTCTCTCAGTTGTTTTCTTTTTCAAAACTCTCTCTCTCTGTCTCTCTTGCTACCTTTCTTGGTACTGGTTCTTTTCCTTCTCTTTTTATTGCTTTTCACCCCCCCCCCCCTCCCTCCCCCGCACACACAATCCCTCTTTTTTGATCACTTTGATGACTGAGTTCTTGGAACGGTAAAAATAATTTGTAAACTTTCTCATTCTTTTCAGGTTTTTTTTTTTTTTTTTTTTTTTGGGGGGGGGGGGGTTGGAATAACTATAAATAGAATTATGAGCATAAAACTGTGTTTTAGTTAATTATTTCAAGACTTCAAAATATAACGGAAATCCGCCGACCCCCATCTTCCTCTTCCAACTTTTTCAAATCTGCCTGATTCTCTCAGACAGTAGCTCTTAACCCCGGGGGGGGGGGGGGGCATTCCCCCCCCCCCCCACGACTTTTTTCTGGGGGATCGTCCCCCCCCCCCTCGATTTTCAAAGCTTAATATACACATTTTCTTCTCAATTTTGAGTCAGTTTACCAACTTTATGCCAGCCATTTAAATATTTTAAAGGCCTAAAATGCATTTTCATGGCAAAATCAGGCTTCTTTTCATTATTTTCTCCGATAATTTTTAGCTCGCTCGCTTCGCTCGCTCGCATAATATCCATTATCCCCCTCTCACTTTTCAAAACATAGTTTCGGCGGAGGCCTTCTGGGTTTCCTCCCCCCCCCCCCCACTCGTGACATGAAATCGCCGCCACTGCTCTTAACCCTCCTCCTGCGAATGGGGAAAATGCCTTAAAGTTGTGTAGCATACATTCTGCCGATATACAATTTTAAATTGTCATGCAGATTTCTTTATTTCACAAATTATTCATTCATTCATTCATCCATCAATTCATTCATGCATATACCTATTTGGTGTGCTGTGACCGAGAGTGGGGAACCATCATCCCTCCGAGCATGCACCTGCAGAATCACCGCTGACTTGTCATTTGAATATATGTGCTAAACTTCACGGTTTTGTTTCGAGCATGCCGCCCTCATCGTCATAATTCAGAAGAATTCTCTCTCGCTAGGTCTGCAGCCACCTTTTCCCAATCTCTCTCTGTCTCTCTCTGTCGTTATATTCCCTTCCTCCTTGCTCTCTCTTTCTCTCTTTCTTTCTCTTTCATCCTTTCTTCTATGTTCTGTGAGAGGCAACTGCCTCTCTTTTCTTTATTTCCCTCAGCTTATCGTTGCTCGCCCGTGCCATTTCTCCATTAATAGTATATTTCCACTCCTTGCTGCAACTTTGCCACAATCTATTCACTCCGACCCGCATACGAGACAACGTCATTTCTTGAGAGGTAAATGCATTTTTCGAAGAAGCACGACTTTATTTTGATTACCTCTACTGACGTGACAAGCAACGACAAACAAATACTGCAACAAATTGCATTTTGTTATATCTGATCTGGGCATTATCATATCCAACAATATACTTATCAAATGTAATTTAATTCTACAAAACTAGCGTCCACTATAAAGATTTTGATAACACTGATAACGATAATGATGGTAATACTAACAATTACAGTACTTTAAAAGTATACACACAATGAATGTCTAGGGGCACAGGAGGTACACTTTACATTTATGACCCTTCATGACAGGCCAAACGATATGACAAGCCTGTGTGTGTGTGTGCACTTTGACTACCATGTGGGTAATTTAGAGCAATTTGTTGATGCAATACGGCGAAATAAGATTAGATACTAAAGACATAAAAAGAACATAGACAACAACATCAAGAGAACAGTTTTTCTTCTGAAAAGAAAACGCTGTAGTTCAATAATTAAAAACGGGAGGGCTGCTTTTAAATTATGCCTGACCTATTTAATGTCACACCGGTGTTGTTGACTTCACTACTCGATGGTTGTTGATGGTTCCTTGACACCTGTTGGAATTTCTAGTGAATTTCTCACAGAGAGGTAGAAAGCAGAGACAAAAATACAAACAAGAACAAAAATACAAATAAAACAATACAACAAAGGTTATCCTGAAAAAAAAAAAAAGAATTCTGATCAGTTAGTCATGGAAATGAAATACGGACATTTCATTTTTGAAAATTTGAAGGCTTGTTTTAGAAAAAAAAACTCAACTCAAATTAGTAACCCCATTATCATTTTTTCTGTTTTCATGTGGATGGTAATTGAAGGTGTAGAAAATGATACAATTTAATTGCCTAAGTTACTGATAATTTTCGAAATTCCGATGAATGTTCAATGCCACCGACGAACAAAATGAATGACTTAAGCGATCATGATCTAAATCATACACGCCAATTGCATATACGGAGGAACCATTACCCGCGAAGGTCACAGACCCTAATTGACACTTTCCTAAATTATTTTTGGGTCTTGAGAGAAGCCTAGGCCATGTGCCTAGAGCCTGTGTCAGTATAGGTCTATAGTACACGATCCCCATTGACCTGCTTTAGTCTCCTACTCTGACCTCTAAGTTTCGACGGACCAGGGTTTGTACCTGCCGACATTGTCTCTCTATGTCTCTTTTATCAAATCGTTTATTGATTGTAAAAACATGTGACCCTGTTTCTGCTTTGCTCTCCCAGCTTATTTTATCCTTCAGAGATGTATTTGGAAAGTACTGAAGTTGGGTGACTTTTAGCGAGGTTATCCATAGGCCTACCACATCTACCATGCCTTCCAGGGCACCGTTACATGAAATTTGTCAGTTCTGACAAGTTGTCAGACTCTGACAAGTTTAGTAAAATCTTTGGTTTTGATTGGCTGAGAAGCACTGCGCACTGACTGTTACTATGGTAACTGTCAGAGTCTGACAACTTGTCAGAGCTGACAAATTTCATGAAATGGTCCCCTGGAGTTAAAAGAAGAGCAGGGCGAAGAGAGCAAAGCTAAGCTTGAAAAAGTAAGAAAACAAGAAAAACAAAATTAACAGTAGATTTTTGCAAATTTAACTTGTTCCCGATGACTATGAATTGTTTTCTCCCTGTTTATTTTTATTCGAAATTAGTTATGTTTATTTTGTGTGTATCTTCATTATTGTTATCTTGTATCTCTATACAGGGCCCCCTTGAAAAGAGTACTTTGCGTGATGACTGACAGGGCTACCCTGTTCAAATGAAACGAAATGAAAAAATAAGTAAATGAATAGATAGATAAATAAATCCTTAAATGAATGAATAAATCACTGAGTAAAAAAAGGAGGAATTTTGTGTCTACACAAGTTTTCAAGTGATCCTTGCTTCTTTAATCTTCCAGAGTACGCAGGTCGGGGTCTCAAGGAAGTCGTCTTACTCTTTCAATAAAAATCGTCATTTCTAGAAAATCAAAATGAGAATCAGGTGAGATTTTTCGGAAGCGCCGGGGTTAGCTTCAAACTGAGAGAATATGGGAACCAGCTGGCTTGAAGCATCTGACATGTTGATTAGATATGCAGACCTAGTTTCCGCAAATTAATTCCATCATTTTTTCCTCCTGCATGATACACTCATATGTGGTCAGATAATAAAATGCATGACGGGTATATCTCTGTCTGCCATTTTGGAAGGAAACAATCAAATAAAATAATACCGAATGGGCATATAGACTACGCAGACCTGTAGCAATAGAGAAGAAATGGTATACATATATATATGGAAAAGAAAATTTTATTAAGAAGTAGTCATGTTCATTTCTTCCAAGAGACCACTTATCATATTCAAAAAATATCAAATGGAATCAAATGGAGACACTATTTTGTATTTTTTTTAGTTTTTTTTTTTTAGTTTTTTTTTTTTATGGATAGAGAACAGTCTTGAAATATATGGGTACCTATAATCTCGATAACAACTTCTCCTTTATTCTGCTCTGTTACCCAATTTAACTATAATTCTTTTGGTGCCCCTCCCCCCCCCCAAAAAAAAAAAAAAAAAAAAAAAAAAAACACACACACACCAAAAAACAAAAAATAAAATAAAATACAAAAATGACACAATTGTAGCAATGAAGTGAAATTTACGTTAACTTCCACCTAACAAAATATTTACAAGTTTTATTATGGGTCAGGGTTAAAACTATCTCGAGGTTCTGGAGACTGCGCTGTACCCATTTGGTAACAATTAAATCTCGAGGTGACGTTGCGCTACAGGCCTACATGTACCATCCCCTGCGTAGCCGTCAGAACTTGCATGGTGTATTAACGTACAGTACATCGCATGTATCCTACATACATGTAGCTACATGTACATGTGCGTCGAACCAGGTAGCATATGGACAGGGCTCAGCATGTCATTCTTAAGACAAGAAGTGGGTGGCAGGTCAAAATAAGTTTATTTACAATAAATTATGCTCGTATCACGTCGAGTGTACTATTGATTGGTCAGTGTTTGAAGCACCATTGTCTTCACTACGAGACCTGTTCCGAAAAGATCGTAACATTCGAAAAATGCTTTCACGAAAAACACGATCCATCTTTGAATAGATTAAAGGATTAACAGCCGAGCTGATAAAGTAGAGCAAACACGAAACGTGAATGAGGACACTGTTCAAGACGAAATCTCCAGAAACGGTTAAGCACAAATGCATTATGCCAACTGGAAGATGGCAAATAAGAAACGCGATTACGATGCAGAGAACAATCTTTGATGCCTTGATCTTGCGCATGATGTCTTCACGAGCTTCTCCCTCCGCAGTCGTTCGCTGCATAGAGCACTGACGAGCGGCTATGCGTCGTGACTGCCTTAAAGCTGTCCGCAGAATAAGGACGTTCAACATCACCATTGTGAACCCACCTGAAAATGTTAAACAAAAGGTGGCTATATCGGCATGAATGGTTGGTGCCGATGCACCGATACGTAGAGCGGAGCAGTAGAAACCTGGCGTTGTGGCCTGGGAGTTACCAATGACAATCAAAGTCATGGTGTAAACAATTGAAATCAACCATCCAAACATGATTGATATCAGGATACGTTGCGGCGTCACGAAAGCGTTGTATCGCAACGGCTTGACGACAGCAAGGTAACGATCAAACGTAATCATGACCATGTGAAGCATGGAATCAAGTCCACAGATGTAGGTGACGCTGAGGAAGAGCGCTTCCCATTTTGCCGAACAAGTGAAATCATCGGTAACCGTTCTACGGTAGACTTCCAAGGGTAGACCAATTACTCCAGTCAACAGATCGGTAATGGCGAGGCTTGTCAGGATGTAGTATGATGGCTTCTTCAAAGCTCTCTGTGTAAAAACTGTCAATACAACCAAGGTATTGCCAACCAATAAGATCGTAATAAGCGGGATACTAAAGGACACGTACAAGACCCTCCTACCACTGAACGTGCTGAGTCGGAAAGTTGTGGCGTTAAGTAATGTGAAGTAAGTAGTCATGACGATTAAAGGCCTTGTCTCTGTATTAAAGTTTTGTCTACTTATATTGATATTTTGATTTTTCAATCTTCATTCATATAAAGAATAATTTTAAATGGTTAAGGATAAGTAGCGTAGAGGATATTTCTGAAAACGGGATGGCATAGGACTGAGTCAAGTCCCAGTTCATTGCTATCCAGATTAGTAATTACGAGACTGTTGCTCACCTCCTTGTATCTTCATGTAGGGATTAAACCATGAAGCTCCCCTGGAGACTGCGAATCGTAACAATTGTGCAGCTAACTTTCAAACTGATTCCCTCTTAGCGATGCTGGTGTTCGTTCTCTCTGAATGCCTGGCAGAAGAGCCGTCTCCCTGCATGAGGCCTATCGCATATTGTTAAATATTTTAGAAATTGAAGACACTCCGATAAGGAACGAATCATGATTTTAAGTTCAATAGGAGACTGCGCAAGTGCTAAAACGCTCTTTGAAATAATTAAATTTGCCAGTGATAAACACTTGGAAGTAAACGCAATGAATGATCGGAAATGAATTGAGAGCGACCCAGTTCCTTTGAGCTTATTTGATTTTCTCTGACCTCCCATATGGTATTGAGGAATATATATAACACCTAGATATTCGTCCTCCCCATCACAAAACTAAATAAAGGTTTGGGTGATATTTATTTCTAGTTTTATATGCAAGGTAATTTCAAAGAAAAATAAGGGCAATTTAAAAAAAAAAGTCAAAAGATGTCAGTGGAACCTTTGTTTATGGTAAAAGTTTGATGACTGTTGAATGATAGCCCGTACGTTAATTAAACGAGAGCAATAATCTCGTTTTCTTCACATTTTGTAGACTTTTTTAATCACCATGCAGTATAGTCGTCGACAAATAACATTCAGTGAGTGACATTGAAATACATGTATGCATAGTATGAACAGTGCATAAACAAAGTGCAACGTCCCAATTTTTCCAAAAAATTATAATAACAATAATGATGATGATAGTGATGATGACAATTATAATTGTATCTATATAGCGATCTAGAAATGAATAATTTGAGGTGCGAGAGAAAAGGTATGAAGAGAAATAGCAATCTAGATGCGTGCCATATCCTTGTTTCAAGTATTGTTAATAGCAGATTTGAACTTGGACATGAAGATTTATGAGTACGGTGTAGTTCTCAACACCACTGACAGATTCATTTGATGAACACCAGTGGTATATTATATTTGAAAGATCGACCTACCAAAAGGTATGAAAACGATTTTGCGGAATTGGAATGAAGGTGAAAAATGTCGAGGAAATTCATTTATGAAAATTAATTTGTCAATGCTGCATAAGAATTTAACAGAAAGTCATTTTCCTTTGTTGCTGATTATATGAGGTAGATGTGAGCCATACAGTCAGACCCAACCTCGGAAAACCGAGCACAGGTATATGCTCCGAAAACGGCGTATAGATCAAGATGAATATCTTCAGTGCGAGACACTGTGTACAAAAGGCATGAGGAAAATTTTGCAATGTCGACCTGCTGTTGATAATATTTCTTAAGACAATAATGCTGCGTATACATGTTTAAAAGATGCTTGTCATTTGAAAGTCATTTCATATGGCGAATCATTCACGGATTTAGAAGAAACTTTACATGCAGCATTATTTTGAAGAAAATATATATAATTGACAGGTTGATTTTGCAAGATTTTCCCAATGTATGTTGTACACACTGCCTTTCAATGAACGATGAGGGCTCTATATTCATACGTCGTTTTTGGAGTATATACCTGTGCTCGGTTTTCAGAAGTTGGGTCTGACTGCCATATATACTTAAAATCAAATGACCAAGGTAAGATAAGTACAGAAGATGAAATCACATTAAAAATGAAACATGGGGACATAACACACCAAGTAAGGAAGCAAATACTTAAGATGGAAATCATTTTGTCAAAACATCTTTATATCACTTCCAACACCACCTCAAATAATTTGCCAGATTTTATTTTTCGAGGGAGGGCTATCTAGAGTTAAGAAATGGGAAGAACAAGGGGTTTCCACAACCTGTTGTTGCTGCCATATGAATCATATGCCTTGCATTTTTTGTCATACAGTGTCATCAGTATCAATACATTTCACTTCCACTAAACATGCTAAATTATTACTATCGTATGCAGCGCTGTACTTCTATGATATGATAAGCTTTATTGTTCAACATATATATATATTAATGACTTTTGTAAATCACCTGCTCCACTATCATACTGTTTCCTGATGATGTAAACGTTTTTTTGTTATGCTTAAATAATAGATAAGAGCAGACAATTTATCGTTAAATATCCTAAAAAACCATTTAAATGCTATTTAGTAACACCTTCCAAAACTTACCTGGCGATGTTCTATTAGATGAAACCCTACTTGAAAGGGTATCATGTTCAAGATTCCTCGGGCTTATCATTGATGATAAACTTAATTGGAAAGCGCACATGTAAAATAACCTCCCGTGATACTAAAATAATAAGCAAACTGAAATATTTCTTCCTCAGCTCTAAAAGGCGTTATATTTTTCCTTAGTACTATTTTATCTAAATTATTGAATATGGCCCGTGGAAACACAAACAAATACCTTATCCACAAAACTGCCCTCCTATAAGTGAAAATGTTAGGATTTATAAACAACGCACTCCCGCATTTAAGCGATCCTTTAGTTTACAAATCTAAAATTTTGAAATCTTCCCTAGCCATAAGTTAGGACTCGAGCCTTCTCATGAAATAGAAGAACAGTTGTAAGTATGGTGTTTTCTTAAATTGTAAAGAAACATGAATATAATTGTAAGTTGCACACAAACCAAATATGTAGTAAATCATATTATCAGGTTAGAAGCTTTAGCTTCCCAAGGCAGGGGCAGCGCTAGGGGGGGGGGGGACAGGAGGCGACTGCCCCTGTGATTTTTCAAGTTTACTAAAAAGGGGAGCAAAAGAACGAAAAGAGAAAGAAGTTAAAAGGGTATGGGGAAAGAGAGGGCTGGGTCATGCAATTATATAATACCCATATTAGTTCATTTAAAACATATAATGTAACTGTTTAAAACGTAAATGATCTTTAGCCCCCCCCCCCATCAAAATACTCTGGCGCCGCCCCTGTTCCTAAGAAAGGTTGCCGTCGGTTTGATACCCAGTACAAACAATTCCATGTGTCTTGCACACAGCCTTGGCAATCCCATTGAATGATAACTCGAATACACACACTCCTTGCGTGATCTAAGCAGGGACGAAATTATGCATGTTGTATAATAATATTACGAAGAGGGATACCTGTAAAGCTATTAATAATGAAATCTGTTTCGTCTGGTGTTCTGATGTTCATAATACGCCACCGTGATATCGAATTCATTCGGTAACGGAACGTGCCTGCAATAATAGAATGCCTTTTCATGCTTACCTTTATGTTTGATATATGTCACCACGAATATTAAGGAAACGTATGGTAAGGAACTGACGCAGATTGGAAATGGAGACGATATTTCAACAAGTCATGTATAGGTGAATATTGTTCATTTATGCATTTCACAATCTTTAGAAATATTTTCTAGAAAAGGACAGCTTATTGTAAAATAGACACGAGCTCGCCATCGCATTGTCATTGCCCCGGCAGAATATTGATTTGGAATTACTACTTATTTCATGAAATGGATTATTCTCTCGCTTAATATTTTCAGGCAGGGCTAAGTGAAGTAGTCATCAAATTCTAAACGCACTGACAAGAAAATCTATCCTCTTAAAGAATGGCAATTGGACTTCTGAATTTAGATATTTTAAGATTTGCAGTTATCCTTTTAGGTAAGTTTTGTTATCTTTTCTAAAGCTGATACGGCGCAAGGCATTAAAATCAATGTATTGAGCAGTGTGCATCATTGGTGGTTAAAGTTTGCTAGTTAAGAGTGAGGGAGGAAGAGAGAGAGAGAGGGAGAGAGAGCTGGAGAGATAAATCCTTTAGAATACCAGCTTCGGAAGCAACACCAAAAACAACAAACAAGAAAAAGAAATGAAGCAAAACTATCTGAACATATTTCAATCATTCTTATAGTGAAATGATCCTTTGTGGAAAAAAAAAATCATCGTTCATATTTTCCGATATGGGAAGATCATATTTTTTTTTTTTTTTTTTTTTTAGATTTAAATTTGCAATTAGTCATTGTACCACAGTGTTTATATATTTTGTTTATTCTGATATTAAGAGTAAGCATTATGTACAAAACCAGGTTCGGTCGTTTAAAACACAGAGAGTTAAATGTCTGTTTTCTTTTTTGGTTGTGTCATTGTACTGATAGCATTATGCTTTAATAACTTTTCCACGATTTATCTTGTAAGTGGAATCTTTCGAAATTTTTAGCATTGTCTTACAGACGAATTCATTTTCTAGATTCATAAAGAAAATCAGGTTATACATTTTATTTTTAATTCAACATCCTATGAAAAGGGCATGTTTTGCTTTATCTAATTCATATTGATTTGAATTGGAATTTCAGTGCACTAGACTATTGATGTAACTTAAAATTTGCTGTTAACTTTATTGGTGTGACCAAAAGAACATTTTAAAAATTGCATGATTTTTTTGTTTTGTTTTGTATTTTGTGTGTGTGTATTATTTTGGCGGGATGAAAATTCATCTATAGAGTGAGGTTTTTTTTTTTTTATTCCAACTGTTGTCTGAAATTCGATCTACTGCAATAATGTTTCTTCCTTAACGGAGAAACATTCATAGCATGTGTAAAATGTCAAGAGCTTATTTCGAAATTGCACTAAATCCCGTTTTGACCTGAATATAGGTTTTAGAATTACTAGATGTTTTGTTTCATGCGCTTGATTATGACTACTTTGAACACCAAACATAATGTTAGGAAAGAATAAACAAAAAATGGGTGAAGAATATATATATATATATATTTTTTTGCAAAGGGTGCTTAATCCAGTTAGAGTGATTTCGAGTGAATAAAAGGATGTTTATTTAAACCATTATTTTCCCTCTTCGAAACATCAAAACATTTTTAACAGTACCGACATTAAACATATAATAAATGAGAATGAGAAATATCCTGCATGACGAGTAATGTTCCTGAAATTTCTAATGTATGCGTATAGTGTGTGTGTGTGTGTGTGTGTGTGTTTGTGTATATATATATATATATATATATATATATATATAGTGAAAATTAGTCTGCGTGGCATCTAGAAAATAGAAGATTCAGAGTTGGTAGTAGAATGCCATAAAAAATAAAATATATATTTTTTTAATGGCATTCTACTACCAACTCTGAATCTTATATATATATATATATATATATATATATATATATATATATCAGTGGTCATCCTTGTTTCTTTGTTCTGGTGTCCACCTTATCCTACCCTAACCCAAACCCTATCGTTGTCTGTCCAGCTAATGTACCCTTTAGCTACATATATAAATATATATATATATATTTCTACGGACTTATCGCCTTTTTGGAAACG
This sequence comes from Echinometra lucunter, assembly GCA_029962745.1. Lineage (NCBI taxonomy): Eukaryota > Metazoa > Echinodermata > Echinoidea > Camarodonta > Echinometridae > Echinometra > Echinometra lucunter. Next base: position 25,413,171 of record CM057163.1, on the reverse strand, counting down.
AACGGGTAGGATTTGGCGCCTTTTCGAAATCCTTTTTCCTGCATCATTGGGTGCCTTGTATGAAAAATATAAAGAATTTTATATCCTCTTTTCAACGCACTTTTCCTCCTGTAGTGTTTTCAAGTTTAAGCAACATTGCTCTCTGATAGAATCCATTTTTTCCTCCTGTATAGTGTTCATCCATTTCAAACAACCATGCTCCCTGCTTGAATCCAAGTCTACATGCTTTAATGTTATTCTCTCTTTCGCTCTCTTTCTCCTCTTCTCTCTTTTCTCCCCCTCCCTCCCCCCCCCCCCCCCCACCCCTCTCTCTCTATCTCCCTCTTCGTCTATTCTATATAATCTGTGTAATTGAATTCATCATTCTACTTACACTCGAATCTCCCTTTTCACTAATCAGTTTGGTTTTGAAGACTTTTCCTAGCAAATGTTTCGCGCTTGTTTTCTCCATGTGTAATAATCATCTTTTTTCGGCACATTTTATTACATCGATTTTGCCAGTGGCGAAAAAATGTAATTTCAAGTACTCATTCATTCAAGGTAATTACTGAATCCCCAAAATTAAAAAAAAATAACGAAAAATATTGATATTGAAAAATATATATTCGTCTGTTTTATTATTATTATCATTATCTTATATTCCACTGTATTGTGTTAATGAAGCAGAATAGATTCTCATGTTGGTGTCGATTCTCATTTCGCTATGATTGTCATCAGTTTCTCCGATGGCGGCAGAAAGCAAGAATTGTCAGGTCACGTGTGGCTCCGTATCCTTAAACAATGGACGCAGAATTGCCTTGGTACCTACAACAGCACCTACTGATGACGTCTTGTGGTTGAAGAATATGTTACCTGTGAACAATGCCTTGTCGACTGTTATCTGCCAAATGACAGGTGTGTTATGTGGTAATGTAGTATACATACATTCATACACACTTCCTACACTCTCAAACACTTCCAGTCATCCGTGTAAGTAATACGCTTAAAGCACGCATTCAAAGAAAATCACAAATATGGCAAATGATGTATCACTAGAAACTGGGAAGCTAACAGATAGCAGTCGTATCAGTTTTACGCTAACTAAGTATCAGGTAATTTAAAAATGATACAAATAAAACCACCTCCCAGCATCTGTGATATAGGAGCGATTCGCCAAAAAATAACGATGTTTTACTGACGTCACGAACAGGTTCAACCCTGTCCAAGCAGACGACTTCCCATACAGAATGAACATAATTGCAGTGCAATTATTTCTCAAATAATAAAGAAATTACTGTATTTTAACGTGCTCATTTTTACACCATTCGGAAAGGGGAATGAAACCAATTCTAATAACTGAAATCTCATTTTTGTAAATATACAGGATAAGAGTTAATGAACAATCAAAGAAACCCCACTTCCAAATTGAAAAGCCCGCCGAATGATTGCATGGACGGTATTCACTCTTTCTTGAAACACCGAACATAGCGCAGTGTGTGCAGATGAAAATGCAATTGCGTCTATTTTGTTGATTCCTTTATCACTGTAACGCCTCATTTTCCATCTAAATGATACCCTGCACGGGGTTTAGGGAAAAGAATAGATTAAACATTTAGACCGACGCTAATGAAGTGAAAGAAATAACTGAATAAAGGACGACAAAATAGGCACTGAAAATGTGTGAAATGTTATGGGACATCGTCTGCTTGTGTAATAAACATCCCGCCCGTGACGTCACACATCTCAGCGGTGTTTAGAGAGCTCTTCAGTTGCTATGTCGGGGGCTGTATTTTAGTGCCTGCTAAGTGATAATAATTAATACATCGAATATTTCTAAGCGATGTATTTTGACAAACTTGTTCAATTTAAGCTTCACCTACGCAATTATGAAAATTGAGTCAGTTTTTAAATCAATGAAAATCTACCTTAAAGGTTCCGTGGTGTACATACATAACAAATAGACACACTAATGGAAGGTAAAAATTACATGTGTCGTCTACTTCAATGTGTAAAATTCTCATACGCAGATGTATTTGATTTATTTCTTATTCTTCGATATGTGTTCTCTTTTTAACGGTAAGGTTAAAGTGAAATAATGTAAATTTCGTTATTTGCTATTTGCTAAAAATCAAAGGAGGTAGCGTATGTATCATTCTATGTTCCCCTTTTTTATAATCATTTTTTTTAATTTAATTGTCATTTCTTATGTCGTTTCTAAAGGAAAATCAGTTTGCTGGTCAATGCGAGATAAAAAATGAAGACAAAAGGGGCATTTCTAACAATCTGAATTTATCATCATTTATCGCACTGTAAAAAAAAATAGAAACAAACAAAAACTGTAGGAATTTGCAGGAAATTACTGACTGCAGGGTAGCCCGTGACTTACTGAATTTTTCTTTCCAGTATTGTACTCTCTAAACTGTATACAGCACTAAAGCCTATAAATGTAAAAAAAAAAAAAAAAAAAAAAAAGTATTTAATTGTAAATGATTGAGTATTTTGCTGTATCATTTAAGGAATTTATAGTAAATTACAGGCAACCCTGCTGCCTGTAATATTTCTTGCAAATAAGTTAAGCCCGTCACGCCACGGCGCTCGTGACACTCCAACTTCCACGCAAGATATGAAACATCATATCCCGCTATCATTTCTTTCTTTATTGTTTTCTCTAGTTCATTTTTAAAGGAATAATTATTTCCCATGTTTTGTCACTAGCGCTTAATATGAGAAGTGTTGCTGTCTCTAAGAAAGCACTGAAATTAACGCCGTGTGCTTCATCCTGGACCTATTTCCAAGGCAGTTGCTATGGCTATTTTCGAGATCCAGTCAACTTCAAACAGGCTTTAGAAACCTGCCGAACGACAGAGACTGGGCCAGCAAACCTTGTTTCTATACACAGTAAAGATGAAAACGCTTTCGTCTATAATCTGTGGCTGGATAAAGTAAGTCATAAAAACAGGCCAAAATATTTCCCTGTTGTGGACAGTGTAGAGGACCTTGTCATTAATGTATGACAGTTTAATCAAATTCAGTTCAATTCAGTTCAGTTTAATTTATTTCATTCAAAATAAGAAGACAGATCAAGCATTATTACAATATACAATGAATGATATGACAGAAAAACAAAACAAAATACACTATGTATAAAACATATTACGCAAACAAAACGAATACAGTATTGACAAACGTATTTCGGATGGGGATAACTGGAAAAAAAATATGAAAAGCTGCCCTGAAACGATACAATGGTGACATCTTTAAATATTCAATCAAAGTTTACAAGAAAACATTAGTGATTTAGATGGGCGTTGTATGGTTCAGTAATAAATGGATAAATGAATGCAGAAATGACAAGGATGCAGAAAAAAAATTGATAAAATACATTATCATTTAGTTCCAGTTACTTTCTAATTCTTTTGAAAAAAAAGGTATTTTTTAATTTCTTGATACTTTAGATGATTTTTCAGAAAGTGTTAACTCTTTTCTATGTTTGTTGTTCTATTTTTTTCTATTTCATTTTCTTGCGTACTGTGTACGTATGATTATCAAATTTATATATGTTGATTATTCCATATACAGGAGGAATATATTGGGGAACTCTTGTGGCTTGGCCTCTATAAACCAAGCCGTAACTCTTCCGAACCATTCGTCTGGTCGGACGGAACACCATTCAACTACACCTCGTGGGAACCCTCACAGCCAGACGACTGGGAAGGGGACGAGCATTGCGCTACTTTTTGGCGCCGAAATGACGCAGATGACGCCACGAAACCATGGAATGATGTGGCGTGTGACACAGTTACAGCTCCGTTCGTATGCAAGGTGGCTACCTAAAGGAGAATCCCTAAGATAGCAATTTGTGATGACGGTGACGACGAGGATGATGATGAAAAAGAAGTAGTAGTAGTAGTAGTAGAAGAAGAAGAAGAAGAAGGGGAAGTTTCCATATAGTTGCAGAAGGCCTATCAACCTCTGCAGGGCACTCAGGTGCTCGCTCTTAAATATCCCAAACATTTAAGTCAGCATTTCATAATTGACATGGCTGACTAGTACGTAGAAACTAGGAACCAAATAGCTCAAAATTAAAAAAAAAATGTTGACCAAATTTTAAATATATCTTGATTTCTTATTGGAAAAATTCGAATATTGGAAGGTGGCCTTTTTTTCTTCTTTAGTGCTTAGAGCTGTGAAAGAATGGGGCTATTTTGGAAGTAACAAAGTGTTTCATTTGCATCCCGTCTAATTCCACATACAAAATACACATGAACTAGATAAACTTTTTTCATTTGTCGAAATTCACGAACATTAAAATTCCGTTGGGAAATATTTCTAGGGCGACAGCTCTATTGGGGTGTGCACTTCGTTTTCGTCTTAGCCAAATCCCACACATCACTGAATCGATGTTAACTCTCTATCAAAAAGAAAAAAAAGCAAATGGCATTTAGTGAAATATAATTCTAGTATTTTCATACATTTTCATTGTAAGAACCATTCATGTCTACACACATTTTAGGTAAATACCGTTTTGTAATAGTTATATAAGGAGTATCAGGGCAACTTTTACATTTTTATAGCTAAAATGTGCAATTATTGTCATTTCTGTGTTCATAATGTGTGGAAAATTGTGAGGATACGACATCATATTCACCTCACCTCTGAATATTCATATCGACTGTTCAAAAAAAAAAAAGAAATGAGTTGCGAAAAAAAAAATCGTAACATCCTAATTTTTCATCCACTTTACTCTTATGATGCATCTCGTTGTCAACTTGCCTCTTATAGGGAGTCAAGGAGATAAAAACTGTAACACATTATATTTACTTCTAAAGACAAAGTCAAGAAAAGATCATATTCAAATAAAACTAGAAAAGCAAATTAATATAGTTTATGCTGAATTATTTACAGTTACCTATTATCTTCAGCTAACAACACAATTATTCATACCCTATGGCAAGTTTTAACCCGTTGAGTACTGAATTTTTATATTTCCAATAGACTTAAAACAGGAGCCACCCGGTTCCAGTAGGCAATGGGTTAAATTGTGTAGACATGGTAGAGTTATGTTTTGTGAAAATTCGCTTTCTCGCAGTTTATGTTACTTCGGCATGTAACAAATAATATAAGAATAATTACAAACTTGATTTACAAATTATTGACGATTCGGGGTATTTTTATTATTTTTTTTCATTGTTGAAGATCTCTTCTTCAGCATCATTCATACATAATTTTTAGGTGCAGAACTTGAACAGAGTCTTAAAGAATTCGCTAAAGGCTTCAAAAATTTTTGGGGTTCAGATAGTATAGTTTACTGTATATCATTCAAGAAATCTATGTAGACAAATAATATGGCAGATTATTCTAGCGATAGTGCATCTACATCAAAAAATACACAGTTGCCTTTTTCCAATTTCACGTATACGATATATGCAATTTGTGTCAGTTTTCAACATTCATAGTTTCATATTCAACCCTGTGGTAAATAAATATTTGAGATTTCTTCCCAGCATAACGTACTAGCTCATATTACCAAACTCACCCGAGAACCTACACGTGACCTTTGTTAATTTTAAACCTCTACATGCTCTAAGACAGCTCAGAGCCACTCTGGTGCATCCACTTTATAAGCTTTATGCGGAATTACTATAACCTGTATACTGAGTATCATTCTCGTATCCTCGTGTTGATTCCGTTCCGTAAATCGATTTTTTAAAGTTCTGCATGGATACGCTTTGTGTAGTTTTCTATTAATTATTTCGCTTTTCTCGACAAATCACTCAACATTCTAATTAGACAAATCCAATACCCACACTCCTAGGCAAAAAGTGAGACCTGATATTTGTCACTGCGATTAGAACTGTTTCTGCGATCTAGTTACTTTCATTCCACTAAACGTGGATATCTTTAATCAAATCCTTTAACCCTTATTTTATCCCTCATGGTAAGATTGTCGCATTTGGAATTATGAACTATGAACTATGAACTATACTTTTTCTGCCCCCCCCCCCCCCCCCGCCTTCTTCCCTCGACTCGCGATCGCGAAGCTATGCGAAGGGAAATTACAACAGCGGTTGAGCTCAGTGCTAAGCCAGCCTGCACCGTACCTCACGGGGCGGCACGGGCAACCTATGCGGCTAGCTAGTGCTGGCGCTCACAGATGCGCCGCGGCAATCATGCTGAATACGATGCAACTCGCAGAATCATCGAGCTGCGAATACGTATTCAGAGGTGTTTTCTTCACTTTTCGCCAATTATTTCCTTGAATGTGATGTGATTGTGAGTACATTTAATTACATGAGTGTCCGAGGAACGATTAGGAATATAAAACAAATATACAATGACTAATTCTCGGACCAAGTTCAAACTATTCGCACTCAGGAACATCACGGTGCTGTGCTCCCGAGGGCCATCAGCCCGAGGGAGCACTGAGGGACCTCTGAATGTTTGGTGTTTCTTCGATGCGAATAGTTTGAGCCTCGAGTGTCATTGTATTTTTGTATACTGTGCCATCCACATAATAGTTTAGTCCAGCGCTACTTAATATGCACGAATGAGCATGAAACTATACCATTTATACGTTTATTTGGCAACCCTAAGCAGATCACTATGTATTAACACTGGCGTAGCCAGGAATTTTCAACCGGGGGGGGGGGGCAAGGCGAGGGAGCAAAGCCGGGGGGGGGGTGTGCATGAAATATGTGCATGAAAATGGCATTTTCTGCACACTAAAATTAAGTATTAGAGGTAAGTTATATGAGAAGTGCTATATAGGGGGGCCAAGGCGAGGGAAAGAAGCGACTGAGCGGGGGGAGGGTTATATTGGAAGGGGTATCCCCCCTCCCACGATAGGGAGATTTTTTAAAATTCGTGCATGAAAATGGCATTCTAGGCATACTAAAATTCAGAATTAGGGGTAACTTATATGAAAAGAGGCATATTTACTTTCAGCTTTCATTTCGCAGGCCGGGTAGGGTTAGGGTAAGTTATGCGAAGTGTACTCGATGGATTTTTTTTTTTTTTTTGGTTGATCTTTTTATCTTTTATTTTTTCATCATCTTTTTTTTTTTTTTTTGCTCGCCGATCAACAGAGGGGCCATGGCCCCCTTGTGCCCCCCTTTTTTTAGCTACGCCAGTGAGGGCTAATTGTATCAGAATCCCTGCTGTCTCTAAACCCAATCCGTGTATACGAAATTTCGCTTCTATAAACGCCTTGAACACAACGACTGCGTTCTGAGTAGTACAGTTTTACTTTTACTATAAAGTCTACAAAACCTTTCATGTTTCTCTTTTTTGGAGTTTCTCAGTCATCTCTAAATTTTATCGATTTTTTTTCCCCCTTCAGATTCGCTCATTTACTCTATAGGGACAAATCATCGGTTGTCGCCGTGCTGTTTTTCTATCTACATAGTCTGGCCATTACTGAAATAAGCATGCGCCAGGCACATTCCTTGAATACTCGGTCCACCCGACAATATATCAGTGGGTTTACCGCAGAACTGATTAGATACAGAAAAAATGATATTTCATTAAAAACACCGGTCAGGAAAACGTCATCAGAGATGGCAAAACACAGATGCATTAATCCTATTGGAGTATGACATATGATGAAAGCGGTAACAACGCATATGATGACTTTACACGCTTTTATCTTCTTCGCCGCTTCTTCGCGGCTTTCCGATGCTCCGTTGGCGCTGTCCAAAGCTCGTTCAATGTTGGCTATTCGTCGCACTTGACCAATAGCCGTGCGCAGGATTACGACGTTTAAGATGACCATAGCAATACCGGATGTTGTGGTACATATGAATATGGTGACGTCAAGAAGAACTGTGTAGGCATCCTGGTGATATCGGATTCCTGCACAGCTGACAGAGGGAATAATTTCCTTGCTATTGTAGATGACAACCTGACCAATAACAGATCCAATAGAAATCAACCATCCGATTAAAACTGCGGTAACTATACGCTTCTTCGTAACCAATGCGTTATATCGCAGCGGTTTCGCTACCGCGATGTATCGATCAAACGTAACCATAACCATGTGCAGCATGGAATCGAATCCACAAATGTATGTCATTCCCAATAGATAAACCTCCCAACGCGCGGAAAAGGTTATATCATTGACGTTTGTTCGACGATATATCTCCAGTGGTATCGCGATGATGCTCGTCATGAGATCAGTGACGGCAAGGCTTGTGAGAATAAAATATGTGGGTTTCTTCAAAGTGTTATGAGTATAAACAGTTGCTATGACAATGGAGTTACCAGTCAAGAGAATAATAATCATTGGAATACAGAAGATGAAATAGAATATATTCTTTCCAGGATATCCATAAAGAAGAAACGTTGTTTGGTTAAGAAGCGTATAATATTCCATTTTTACTTATAGAAGAGCGCATCAAATCTTTGAAAATCCGTTCGTCTTGCTGGTTTGCGTCTCTTAAAAACTAGGTACACTCAAACGCTCTATTTTCTTTTTTGTAAAGCTAGGATACACTGGAACAATTCGAGCCCTTTTAGAATTTGAAGTTCATTTGACTTCTCGAAAATGAGATACACAAAAACGTGTTTTGCTTCTTAGCGGAAGTGGTGTACATTAAGACCTGTAATTTCTAAATACAAAAATGAAATTGCCTGTCTTCTAAAAGAAGAAACGTTGTTTGGTTAAGAAGCGTATAATATTCCATTTTTTACTTATAGAAGAGAGCATCAAATCTTTGAAAATCCGTTCGTTTGCTGGTTTGCGTCTCTTAAAAACTAGGTACACTCAAACGCTCTATTTTCTTTTTTGTAAAGCTAGGATACACTGGAACAATTTGAGCCCTTTGAGAATTTGAAATTCATTTGACTTCTCGAAAATGAGATACACAAAAACGCGTTTTGCTTCTTAGCGGAAGTGGTGTACATTAAGACCTGTAATTTCTAAATACAGAAATGAAATTGCCTGTCTTCTAGCAGAAAAAATCACATCTTGCTGTTGTCATGGCTACATAGTTACAATATTTTCAAATTTGAGATACTATCTGGTTTCCAGTCGCCGAAACTGCTATATTTTTGGTATGCAAGACGCTTAAGCCGTCTCTACTGGAAAGTCGCAGATAAAAGTGGCATCTCTTCAAGAATTAGATTAAGATTCCCATCATCGTTCAGCCACTTTCTGTTCAGAAGAACGACCTTCACCTTAATGGAACGTTAGGGGTTTAAAGAAAAAAAATCCCTACATCCCACTCCTCCAGACTGCCTTACGCTGATAAATCCATTCAAATCATCATTTCAAGGGTAAAAGAGAATGCAGCTGTTTTTCTTCACAATGATTTCCATGTTTGAATAGTCATTATGCATAATAGACATGACAAATTGTGTAAAGACCACAGGCTTTTGATGTCTCTCTCTTTCTTCCTCTCCAACTTCTGACAACATGAAAAATGCATGGCTTAATATTACATATTTTATTGACGTCAATAACTTCGATGTTCAATGTCGAATATTCTTGTTCATGGAATGTCTCCATACGTACATGATATGATTATAATTATACTGCACGTGCAAAAACAAGTGTGTCTTATTGCCATGATTGTAGTGAATATCTTATTAAGTTTCCTTACAAACGAGAGGTGGAAAAAAGAAGATACGTTTCAAAATTTCATTCGGGAAACTTTAATTCCTTTAAAGCCACATCAAATGAAGGGCGTTGGCCTAACTTTCTTGAAATGATTTGACTTGTCGTAAGAGGAGGCGAAAGAATGGAGGGGAGCAGTAGGAAGTGAGGAAGAGAGGCAGAAGAATAAATCTTGCAGACGCGGCAAAGGGTGTTCGTGTGTGTGCTGAGTGTGTTCGTGTGAGTGCTGAGTGTGAGTGACCCTGCACATAGTTTTCCTAGAGATCCTACAGTTCTCGGATGAGCAGGAAAAAAAGAAGAAGTGTCATCGCGTTGTGTGCAAGCTCGCCCCTACATATCTGTTTCCAAAAGGCTTAAAATGAAAGGAAAGCACCCCTATTCTCGGATGGAACATGAAATAAACGGAGATCCCTCGTAAAAGAGAATGGTATCCTGTATCTGTTTCCGGTACGGGCTCGGATTTAGAGGAAAGCCCCCGGTTCCTCGGATAGAACATGAAATAACCGGAGATCCCTTGTCTGAGAAAATAGTAAACTGTGCATATTTATACCTGATTGTCTGGCTGAGTAGCCGAGAATGCAGGGCAGCTCATCTCAGGGAAAGGAAACAATACCCTTTGAATAATACATTACCAGCTTGAGCAAACCACGGTATACCGTGTTCACTCTTGAGCGTGATCCTATGGCCTCATATCACGACGAGCGAACTCAGAGAGGGTCGCACATAATACACAACCCCATGAACAAATCCAGACTCATGGCAAAACCTGTCTCTACACCTAAGCTTTCAACATCTTCTGCGCAATTCGTATTTGAATCGTGCAGTGAGTTAACGCGATTTTTTTTTTTAGGAGAATAGTATATATCCGTTGGATTGACCACAGCTTTTTCAAATTTACCATGCCAATTAGAAAAAAAAAAACAAACAAAAACAAGCCTGTAGATGTGGACAACAGGCTGAGTTAGCAAACTTGCAAGCAGTCTCCCATTCCAGTTTCTAATATTCCTTTTGCGGCTCTTTGTTTTTATCCTTGCATCTTCTTTTTCGTCTTTCCTAATGTTATTCTTTGTTATTTCATTCATTCTTTTTCTATTTCCGTATTTCATTATGGTATTACTTGTTTAATCAAGCTTTAATTATGCTATTCTTTGTTTTGGCAACATTAATTCGTTTCTAACTTTCTTTTGCTACTCATTGTTTTTCATTTTATCTTCCTCTCTTTCCGTCTTTCCTTATGTTATTCTTTGATCATCATTTCTTTTGTTCTATCTTTCCTTGTTTCATTCTTTGTTTTCTTCTTTTATCTTCTCTTTCCGTCTTTTCTTATGCTGCTTTTTGTTATTCCTTCAATCTTCTTATCTTTCAGTCTGTTCTTATGTTTTCTTTGTTTTCTCCTTTGTTCTTTCCTAGTTTCACTATGTTATTCACTGTTATTCCTCCTATGTTCTTATCTTTCAGTCTTTCCTTATGTAATTCTTCGTTATTCCTTCTATCTTCTTATCTTTAAGTCTTTTCTTGTGTTATTCTTTGTTCTCCCCTACTGTATCTTCTTTTCTATCTTTCCTTATGTTATTCTTTGTAATTCTTAAATTCTTATCTTTCAGTCATTTCTTATGTTATTCCTTGTTATTCCTTCTATCTTCTTATTCTTTTTTTTCTTATGTTATTCTTTGTTTTCTCCTATCTTATTTTCTATCTTACATTATGTTATTCTTTGTTTTTTCCCTTCTGTATTCTTATCTTTAAGCCTTTTCTCATGTTATTTTTTGTATTCTTCTTTCTTCTTTCCTATCTTACATTATGTTATTCTTTGTTTCTCCCCTTCTATAGTCTTTCTATCATCCTTATGTTGTTCTTTGTTTTTCTCCTATCCTTTTTTGCCTTTCCATCTTTTCTTGTGAAAATCTTTTCTGGGGATTATGAAATAACGAATGTGTTGAGCCAAGAGAGAAGTTATTGTGGTTTAGCCTCCTCGATCACTGCAAAGCGTGATCACGCTACAGAGGGTTTTGCTCAAGCTGATTACATGTACCTCAAGAAAGAGAAGATTATGATAGCATTGCGCTGATACATTATGACTAGCTTATGATATGCTCTAGTTTTGCCACCTATTTTATAAAAAGCCATTGGCTAACTTTGTAAGCAGCTGATTTAAAAAATTCTCAAACTCAGATGAAACATGTGTATGAAAACTTGTATTTGTACTCAAAACCCCTGAAACCAACCATAATTTGAAATGAATAACTATTAGTAAGATGTAAATGACGATTTATTACTTTTGGTCTCAGAGACAATAGATAAGAGGAGCATTTTCCAGGAGTTCAAAAAACCGTTAGCTGCACCTCTCTCCCGGTACTATACCTGATATGCCTACACACACAAACACACACCATCGTAGTATACAGTGTGTCTCAGAATAAACGAAACCGAGATTGATCGATGTTTAATCATACCTTAATCACAGTTATGGTTAATAAGTGGCACATATTCGTAAAGCTTAGATCCTCTTCTTTCACGCGATGTCACTCATATGATATATATTTCACGCATGAGTGAATAAAGACAGTGTGAAGTTGCGTAACAAAAAAAAATCGTTTGGCCAACGATGTTTGAATTTCAAAGAGATAATCACATTTCTAGAAAGTTTATTTTCTGCCCTTTCGTTTGACACCTCAGTCTGGAAAAATTAACCTGGGATGACAGAGATAACTTAAATTGAAATATTGATTGCATTTCCTTGAATTTTAAAATCATTTGTTTCTTGACTTCTCACCAATTGTTCGCACCAATTATTCGCATGAATGGATGCGGGGATGGCCACGCGTGATCTAAAAACTTTAGTGTAGAGACACCCCTATCCCACCATCCTCATCCTCATTGCCCATCACCACCCCAACCCACCCTCATCCCCAATCCCTCTCGGAACCCAAACTCTGCAATCCCCCAAGCTCCCTCTCCCTCCCTCGTTATAGTGTGTGTGTTGTGTTATGGCCGTTTGTTCATCTGATGGATAGATTTAGTGGAACAACACTGCATAACCGATAAATTGCATGTTAAACCCCATCCCTCCCACCCTCCTCCTCATCCCCACCCCATCCTTAACCCCACTCGGAACTCCAAACAATTACTCTTCATCCCCTCACAGTTTCTCTCGTTCCCTCTGTATGCGTGTTTGTGTGTTCATGTTATGAACGTTTGTTCATCTAATGAATTTATTTAGTCAAACACCACTGCATAACTGTCAATGCTTAGAGAATTAATTTCTTTCCATAAAAGCTATTCATAAATTGAACCAGACATGACACTGCTAGACAGACAGCAACATCAGCACCCTGCTGAAGGCTCTCAGAACGCCCCAGTTTGTTACTAGAAAAACTCGTTGATCTATCTGTTAACTACAAGGTGAATTATGTTAATGAAAGCATTCTTCATTATAAATCAACTGTTATCATTTTTATGGGGTTTTGTACTCACCACTCCATTTTCTTGATGATCAACCATGCACGAAGTCTTTTGTCTTCTTTGTTCACTGCTAAGACAGGCAGCGAATACAAACGGATTCATGTAATAAATCATGGAAATGCAAGCATCACTTTACAAGAGCAGAGCTTAGTCATCCCCAACTCATTTCCATCCATTGAGGAGTCATGTTAAAGAGCAGAATATGAAGTTACC